>JAMQGT020013662.1:0-58864 GCA_024447675.2 Pterophyllum scalare
ACTGTAATTCATTATTATCAGCAATACGTAGACTGAACCAAGTAGGTTACAGAGCCCAGGCGCTAACAGCAAAGTCAGAGGGACTGAAATTAAAAGGGGAGCAGGGGCTGAGGTGCAAACAGAGGGGGAGCAAAGTCAGAGGGACTAAAATTAAAAGGGGAGCAGGGGCTGAGGCGCTAACAGGGGGAGCAAAGTGAGAGGGAGTGAAATTAAAAGGGGAGAAGTGGCTGAGGCGCTAACAGGTGGGGAGTAAAGTGAGAGGGACCAAAATTAAAAGGGGAGAAGGGGCTGAGGTGCTGACACAGGGGGAGCAAAGTCAGAGGGACTGAAATTTAAAGGGGAGCAGGGGCTGAGGCGCTAACAGGGGGAGCAAAGTGAGAGGGAGTGAAATTAAAAGGGAAGAAGGGGCTGAGGTGCTGACAGGGGGAGCAAAGTAAGAGGGACTGAGCTCACAAGGCTCCCGAAACCACCGGACACACAGCTTGTGAACAAAATCGGCCAGTGATTCGGGAGACAACCCAGTCGTGCAGGGGGGTTGAGGTTGCCTCGCTCGCTGCTGTCGGGGCTTCCTCTCTGCCATGGCCGCCCTGATTACGAGAGGGAAGAGAGGGGGTTGAACGGAGAAGTCGGTGAGGGAGTGGCAGGTGTCAAAAACAGCAGGCGAAGGGTGGAGGCCAACCGCGCTCCCAGCAGCGGCGGCGACGGCGAGGAACAGCAGGCGAAGGGGGAGGCAGACGGGGATGTCCTGGGTGTAGGCGCCGAAGCTACGGCTGGCTGTGGCTGAGGGGGCACCGAAGCTATGGCTGGCTGAGGCTGAAGGGAAGCCAGCGGGATGGCTGACTGAGGCTGAGGCTGAGGGGAAGCCGGCGGGACAGCTGACTGAGGCTGAGGGGATGCCGGCGGGACAGCTGACTGAGGCTGAGGGGATGCCGGCGGGACAGCTGACTGAAGCTGAGGGGATGCCGGCGGGACAGCTGACCGAGGCTGAGGGTAGCAATACGTAACTGAACCAAGGCTAAACATAACACAACCATGATTGCTTGCTCACATGTATGTGAGCATAAAGATAGTGCTTTCAGGGGACACAAACAAACACACACACACACACACACTCCTGGGATATTTTGACCTCCCTATATGAATCTTCCTGACATATTTAGATGTGTTCCAAATTCCTCAGGCATGAATAACCAAAGAGGGGAAAAAGAAGCAGTGGCTATCTTTTATGCAAAACAGCCCTGTGTCTTCTCGATTTCCTTGAGCCATCATAGCGGAGCTTCACGCATTGTTTCACTGTTGTCTTATTGTGACTTTAATTTTCTATGAGATCAACATATATGCAACTGTACTAGTGTAGAATTACATAGTCCTCCCCATGTATTGCTATATTGTTTTCCCAAGTCTTGTGTCCTCTGGCCTCTGTTTCCTCTGTTAAATGGCCCATTTGCTGCTGTTTTTTTCTGTGACATACTCCGAGCTTCAGTATCTTCAGAACATGTTTACACTAGATGTTCATGAACCCTTAGGTGTGATTGAACGCTGGGAATTGCTCCAGGCTCAGTCCAGGTGCAGTCAGCAATACGTAATCTGAACGAAGTACAGGCCAGATAACCATTACGTATTGCCCAAATTAATCCCCAGAAATGTTAAGTTTCTAATTTATTCGGTGTCCTTTCATCATTTTGAATGTTTCCAGTTCCATTCAAGATGATTTTGCCACTCAACTACGTATGTGGACAAAGTGGATTTGAGGGTTTTTGTGAAAAAGAACCTCTGGTTTTGTCTCAAAACAGGTTAGAGTCAGGGTAGGGTTAACCCTTTTGTTTGAGCAATACGTAACTGAACGAAGTAGATTAATAACATGTATTGCTTAAACATTTCACTGTTTCAATCAAAAACCATATTTGAAAATAAAACTAGATATTACACTAAAAAAAAAGGTCTTCCTGTTTCTGATGCCGGTGCCTCACATCCTGTTAGGGCTGTGTTGTTGGGCTCTTTACCCTGTTAGTATTGTGAGCAATACCTGAATGGAACCAGGTACCATAACACAACCACTGCCAATTGCTAAGGAGGACTACCAACAAACTATTCAACCACTGACAGCTAGATGGTTAAAACTTGGACACAGTTAGGTGTTCCAACAGGACAATGATCCCAAACACACATCAAAACTGGTTTGGGAATGGATAAAGCAGGCTAACATTAGCAATACGTAACTGAACGAAATAAACTTACACAACCAGCCACGTATTGCTTGAGAAGGGGTGCTGTGGCTGGGGTCCTCCAGCCGGCACGAGTCTTGGAAGGGATGGAGCCTCATCGGCTCAGTCCCCCAGGAGCCTCTAAGTGTAGTAAAAGCTCGAGCCCTGCTTCGGTGCCAGGCCATCTGCAGGCCCTGTATGCCGAGAGCTGCTCCAGCTCTGACGCAGGATGCATGCTACAGGTTGGCTGGCCTTCTGCAGTCCTACGGGGACGTCTTTACAACCGGTCCGAATGACCTTGGCCGCACCAACATTGTTCAGCACGACATCCTGACCACACCAGGGCCACCGGTGAAACATCCACCACGCAGGATGGCAGGGGACAAGCAGACAGCAGCTGACCAGCAGGTACAGCAGAGTTTGGAGACTGGGTTAGCTCAGCCTAGCAAACAGCAGCAGCAATACGTAATGCAACGAAGGTACCAAACAAAACATTACGTATTGCTACAACATCACAAACTTCAATCAAACTGCTTCCAGACATGTTTCTAAATGATTCTCCTTCAATCTCATATGATTTCCAAGCAGAACACCGTGTTTCACCACGATCCTGCAAGCACAGGAGCTTTTATGTGCGTTTTGAGCTTCTCTCGCCCAGAAACGCTCATTTTGGCCATTTCAAGGATAATCACAACTTCAATCAAACTGCTTCCAAACATGTTTCTAAATGATTCTCCTTCAATCTCATATGATTTCCAAGCAAACCCCGTGTTTCACCACGATCCTGCAAGCACAGGAGCTTTTATGTGCGTTTTGAGCGTTTCTCGCTGAGAAACGCTCATTTTGGCCATTTCAAGGATAACTTCACAAGTTTCAATCAAACTGCTTCCAATTTACTATGATTCTCCGTAATTGATTGCTGCCGCTCGGACCTCGATATGTATTGTCCACGAGCCTCGCAATGCCACCGCGATCCTTTATGCCGCGTGTTTGATGACGTGTGTCCTGAGCAATACGTCCTGAACCTATTGGCCATTCTCAAGGATAACTTCACAAACTTCAATCAAACTGCTTCCAAACATGTTTCCTCAAAGATTCTCCTTCAATCTCATATGATTTCCAAGCACAACCCCGTGTTTCACCACGATCCTGCAAGCACAGAAGCTTTTATGTGCGTTTTGGGCTTTGCTCGCTGAGCAATACGCAACTGAACCAAGTAAATCAGAACCCATGTATTGCTTGTTGTGTATGTGTGTGGAGGTGTACAAGGTGCTCAGGTTTAAGCCTTGACTGCTTGCTGCTGCTGCAGCCTCTGCTTTTATAGCTGGATGGTGAGCGCTGACGCAAGCACTTTCTGCAACCCCGGCAATGGATGCTTGATAGGTTTACACTGCAATGGCAAGAAATAAGGCACAGAGGAGCCATAGGAATGCTTGGAGGAGGGAAATGTCCAAGCGTTAAAGACAGAAAGAAAAAACAGGCAGAAATAGGTAAATAATAATAATAATAATAATAATAATTTACAAAACTGCATGCTTCTTTTTCTGCTGATGTTGGCATAGACAGTTATAGTTACTCAAGCCAAGTTTCTAGAAAAAACTAGTTTATAATAACAGATTTATTAGAGCATATGTAAGACTGCAGCAAAAGTAATAATAATAATTAAAAAACTATCACATGACCAGTTGAAACAGAACCTGAAATTTACAGGAAAGAAAACGGTGCAGTTTCTTAGTAATTCCATTTTTTAGAAAGGACAACACCTTCCTCAAACACATTTTCTGTGCTCTTCTCACTGCAGAAAAAAGGGCGGGGGTGGGGTAGGGGTGCCCTGATTTAACAACGGTGACACAGCATCTCTCCCTGTGGTGAGGAGCAGAACTACAGCCATGACCTCAAAAGACCTGCAATGATGAAATCCCGCTCAGATAGAAGGCATGGCACAATTGCCATGACTTAGAATGGGTTCATGTGCCGCTCAAATGAGGTGTTAATTAAAAATTAATACAACATGCAGAGTGCAGTATAACACATCTTGCAGAAATATCATCATTGAAATGTATCTCAACAAGCTTTGCTCTTTGCTATTAAAGGTTATTATTACATCCAGGGTCTGCTTTATGCTCTTCTTTATCATTTAGTTAAAGGATATTTACTATGAATGTTTTTGTTTTTTTCTGTAGAAGGTCTGAGTGGGAAATGAAATGCATTGTGCGTTCACCCAAACAGCCCCTCTGAGCTCTATACACGTAGAACAAAAAGTCTTGAGAGCGTCACATTATCCATGATAGTGACACAGGTTATTTATAGTATTCAGTGAATAGTTGCATGTAGTATTGCCCTGATGATTTGACAAAGGAGAAAACTTATCCAGACTGCTATATATACAATAAGTGTGTGTGCCTGTATGTGTGTGTGCGTGTGTGCGTGTGAGGTACAGAGTTTATGTTCAGATTCAAGATTCATCTTGCTTTCCAGCTTTATGAATAAATGAAATGTGTTGCAGTGCTTTGCATCACTATTCGTGTATTTTTGTGTGTATCGTTGCATATGGGAAGGCTCTATATCATGTTTTGCTTGTGTAATTCACCTTTGCAGCAAAGGCCCCCGGTGCTTTTAGGCGGTGCTGTGCCCAAACAGAAGGGAGGCAGGTGGTGGGAGGTGGGGCTTTACTGGGAGCTGCATGGACTGTGCTGCAAGCTGAGTCATCGTAACAGTTGTGATCACACAAACTCCCCAGTGTACACTTTTTCTCACCATAACAGCAGTCTGACAATCTGCATCGGGGCGATTTCTGGCAGGCTAGGTGCTTACAGGACCTGGGGAAATAAAACAGATAAAGTAGATCATTAACTTCTTTTCTCAAACAAATTAAATCACTTACAGTGCTCATTTCCAGGTTGTTGCTTCTGCTTTCTGAAAAGCTGGCTGACATAAAAGCTCAGTCTACACTTCAAGACAACATTATTATTACAGTCAACATTGCTAGCATTGGGTGGGTGGGGGTGTGCCAGCATCACACTCCTAACAACAGAAGCAATTTTGTGACATATGGAAACAGCTGTTGTCTTGGTGGAAGTGACTAGTGTTATACAGTAATCCAATTTGACCACTGGAGGGCCCAAAAAAATCACATAAAATAAGCAGCCAGACCCAGACACAAATTAACACTAACAACTGATTGTTTTTTGTGCACTTGGTAAATGCAAGTACAGTATTTATATTTGTTTTCCAACTTAACTCTTGCTTGTCTGCAAGTTTTGCCAGCCAGTTTTCTGATGCTGGGCATGAAGCACACAGAGCACAAAAAAAACTATTCATTACGGTCTAGTAAGCAGCTTAGTCTAGCCACGAAAACTCCAACACAGTTTTCATCTTTTCATAATCCGTCTTGTTAGTTTCTACTCAGTACAGTAGAACAAACCAATGTCATGATCACATGATGCAGGTTGGCGTCATGCCTGGAGTTCCATTAATATTCTATTTTTGGGTTATTGTATTTCCCCTGGAGCATAAATTTGATTGTGCAGGACACAAGACAGCCACCTTGTCTGACAGCTCTGCAGCTCAGTGACCCAGCCTTGTCAGCTCTTTTGTCTATATCCCGTAAGTTTCAGCGCATTTTCTCTTCCCAGCTTTAAATTTCATGAAAGATGCAGCAGAATATTTGGCTTCAATTATTTGTCTCAGTAGCGTATATCAAAGTTCCACTGTTGTGGAACACCAGATCTTTGTCTATTCAAGACTCAGAATACAGACTCATTAAGTTGTATTAGTAATAATGCCAAGTATGCAGAAGTAATACTACCAATTTTCTATCATATGGAGGAAATTGGATTCTAAAGTTATTAGCTCATCTTGGTAACACATCTCTAAAATATTCTCACTGCAACTCAAGGAGATTTATTCATGTGGCACTTTTTTTTTTTTTTATATCTCAGAAACATTTTATCTTGTAAACATTGTATTGTGCATGTGAAAATGAGCCATCTATATGATACTAGAGCAGCTCCTAGGGGTCATACATTGAAATAACACTTTATACACCAACATTATGAGGCCTGAGCTTTTCCTAAACTGCAGCTCTTGTGGGTTGTTCCTGTCTGCAGTGGTCAGTATCTATGGAAAGTGGCCCAAGGAAGGAACAGTGGTGAACCAGCGACAGCGTCATGGGTGGCCAAGACTCACGGATGCATGTGGAGAGCGAAGGCTGGCCCGTGTGGTCCAAGCCAACAGACGTGTTACTGTAGCTCAAATTAGTGAAATGTTAAACACCTGGCACCACAATGTACTATATGAGGAAGGCAAGCTGGTAGAGGCAGTGTAATGTTTTGGGCAATGTTCTGATGGGAAAACTTGGATCTTACCATCCATGTGGATGTTACTTTGATACATATCATCTACCTAAGCACTGGTGCAGACCATGTGAAGTCTTTCATGGAAACAATATTTCCTGATGGCTGCGGCCTCTTTCAGCAGGATAATATGCCCTGCCACAAAACAAAAATGGTTTAGGAATGGTTTGAGGAGCACAACAATGAGTTTGAGGCGTTGAGTTGGTATCCAAATTCCCCACATCTCAATCCAATTGTGCATCTGTGGGATGTGCTGGAAAAACGAGACCAATTCATGGAGGCCCCACCTCGCAACTTACAGGACTTAAAGGATCTGTTGCTAACATGGTGCCAGATACCACAGCACACGTTCAGGAGTCTAGTGGTGTCCATGTCTCGATGGGTCAGAGCTGTTTTGACAGCAAAAGCGGGACCAACACAATATTAGGCAGGTGGTCATAATGTAATACTTAATCACTGTACATTACCCTGCTGGTTTGAGACTTTAAACTGATTTGATAATGTCTTTATGTTGGACCAGGCAGATATTTGTACACTGCTTTTATTATTTATACATCTGTTCTTAAGTTTTTATCTCCTTTGTAATAAAATAATTATTGTTTATAGAAGTAAGCGTAATTGCTGCATAATTTTTTTCTGCTGGAACCGACAGCTACTGTATGCAGTTATTTGGTGACACACAGACAGTGGAATTTCCCCTGCCACAGTAGTACTGAGAGGGCCTGCATGAGCCTTATTGTCACTGTTATGCCCACATGACAAATGCTCTGTGAACAAATATTTACTAAATATATAAAATAATCACTCTGTAATGAGTTGAGGAGTGAGAAAACTGCACAAGGTTCCAACTCTGATCTTTACACTTTTCTTTCACAGATGTCAGTTTAAAAGTCATGTTGCTATTTTGGCTCAGTATCTGACCTCTGGCCTTCCCAGACACCACATGTCCCATCATAGAGTTCTGGCTCTATTGGCCTTCCCAGTGTGTCCATCAGAGTATGAAAGCCTCTCACAGGAGGAAAGTAAAGAAGGTCTGTCTGCTATGTATTGCCACGATCCAGGCTGCTATAAAAAGGGTATGGTATGCTGCCTTGGGCTTACCGTTGGTCAGCCAGTGTGTGTGTGTGTGTGTGTCCACAACTTAGGAGGGCTGAGGGCTCTGTGTCTGGTTTAAGTCAAACTCTAGGGAAACACTGTTAAGCATGGCTGCTGCCCATCGTTTGGTTATTGTCCGCCATGGTGAGAGTGCCTGGAACCAGGAGAACCGCTTCTGTGGCTGGTTTGATGCTGACCTCAGTGAAAAGGGTGTGGAAGAGGCCAAGCGGGGAGCCCAGGCTATCAAGGAGGCAGGCATGAAGTTCGATGTGTGCTACACCTCTGTGCTGAAACGCGCTATCAAGACCTTGTGGACCATCATGGAGGGCACAGACCAGATGTGGCTGCCTGTGATTCGTACTTGGCGTCTGAATGAGCGCCACTATGGAGGCCTCACTGGACTAAACAAGGCAGAAACAGCTGCAAAGCACGGTGAGGAGCAGGTGAAGATCTGGCGTCGTTCCTTTCGACATCCCACCTCCACCAATGGATAAGGACCACCCTTATCACAAAATCATCAGTGAGGTGAGACAAATCCAAACAAACTTAATAAATTTCTTAGCTTCAAGAGCCCCGGCATTTGCTCAAGAGTATTGTCAGTTATGAAACATTTGCACTTTGTGGTGTTCTTTTCTCCCTCCAGTCTCGGCGTTACAAAAACCTGAAGCCTGGTGAGCTGCCCACATGTGAGTCACTTAAAGATACCATCGCCCGCGCTCTGCCTTTCTGGAATGAAGTCATCGTTCCTGAAATCAAAGCTGGGAAGAATGTCATTATTGCTGCCCATGGGAACAGCCTCCGTGGCATTGTCAAGCACTTAGAGGGTAAGCACTGTGGACAAAGCTTTAAAAAACGGAATGAAGTCTGATATAGTAGATGGAGTGGTTTAAAATCCAACCCTGAAAAATGCTTAACAGTGAAATTCTTGCAAGTTAACCAAATACTTCAGTGAAAAACTGAGTTGAATAGTCAGTGTCACACACTTAAGAGACTTTACACGCATATAGACAGAGTTGTGGATTGCAGTGTCTATAAATAGCATGCAGAGGCTCACACCAGAGCTCAGGGACAGGGTAGAGGGTCATGAGCTTGGTTCCCATTACAGTCACGACCTTTATGTAGAAAGGTTGGACTTTTTCGAGGAGTAGCCAGACATGGATAAGGGTTTTGTAGAGCTTCAAGGGCAATAGTAAATGTCAGATAGGAGTGGCAGGTCCACTGTTGAGAGACAGAGACAGATCTCTGGGAACTTAAAATATAATCGGATATAAAGCAAACATGTTGCACTTTCTCCTTCTATTATGCAAGACTCTTGAAAATCTTGTCTATACTGCTGGGCTCCAGACAGAGCCCAGACTTACAGTGTATTGTATCAGTTACATTCTGTTCCGTCTACTGATCTCCACACGTCTCCATCTACTCTGTCTGCCTGTATCTCCAGATATGTCTGATGCAGCCATCATGGAGCTCAACCTTCCCACGGGAATCCCAATTGTGTATGAGCTGGATGCCAACCTGAAACCCATTAAGCCCATGTCTTTCCTCGGTGATGAGGAAACTGTAAAGAAGGCCATGGAGGCGGTGGCTGCCCAGGGCAAAGTTAAGAAATAAGCCAGACTCCATGCGGAGGCAGAAAAAGAGACTGTTACCCATGTCCTTCAGCCTTTTCCTCTAATCTATTAGTTGATCCTTGTTGTCCATTCCAACTGGGGAAATGTTTAATGGTTATTTTGGCGACGGGCCACTTTCAGCCCATTAGCTGTTTGTTTGCTTAAGTGACAAACAGACTGATGACCTGTCAAAGCAAAAAGCAGGGCCTAACATTTGATGCAGTCACATTACTCAGCCCTTTTAAATTGTGGCCAAGCCCTATTTTGTGGGCACTCACTATTCTGGCACAACCAATAAAGAAACCATCTTTTTATGTAGTGCTGTATTAGTTTTATTGTCTTCCTTATCATCTTACACGTCTTTTCTCTTTTTGTGTCTTTAAATTACGTTGTCATCCCTATCTCCTATTCTTCTTTGCTCCCTATTTTAAAAGCAGAGGTTTCAGCAAAGTGCAAAGGTGCTGTGAAATCTTATCCAGGCGAAAGAGCGAGGGGAGGAGGGGTAAGAGGCAAACACAGCCTAATGGATAAGTCAATGGGTTCATTCTGGCAGCACTCCCATAATGCAGGAATAAGTCTGCCTGTTCTCCACCTCAGTCAGATCACACTGGAGAATGTGCAGATACAATCATTTTAAATAGCTACCTATTCCACTTAAGGGTTCTGGTAACAGACAGTATAAACAGACGAGTAGAGTCATTGGGAGGAACATAAATGCCGACACTTCCACACAGATGGCATTTTTCTGGAAGGGTTTAGGTGCACTTGTCCCCTTAGACAAAGTGTTGCTGAAAATTAATGCAAATTTATTCTGAGTGCCTTTCTTGTGTGATGAAACATTTCTATCCTGATGGTAGAAGTGTCTTCCAGGATGACAATGCCTCAGTCTACACAAGCTCATTGAACTGTTTGGTGAGTATGACAGTGATACACATCATCTTCTGGCTTCCCCAGTCACTAAATCTCCACGCAGTGTAGCACCACAGGAAGATGCTGAACTGTCACGTAGGCTAAACTCCAACTGAGACATCCTTTGGAAGAATGGTTCATCAAAGTCGTTCTGGTGACTTAATAACATTAGACACTTTATCATCTTCCTGCGAGTACACCCAGACAGTTTAGTTCTGCACTTGAAGCAATTTTTGTGCGAGGAGAAATTCTTCTGCCCTGCGACAGACTGACAACCTATCCAGGATGTACCCCGCCTTTTGCCCCCTAATAGTTGGGATAGGTTCCAGTCCCCGCAACCCAAGTTTGGATGACTGGAAGAAAATAGATGGATAGATAAATTCTTCTTGTGCAATGTTCAAAATGGCATGAGCCAGCAACTTTTAAGCCAAAATGAAAACACATAAGATCACAAATTTATAACTACCAAACAACTCTGCAATGCTGTAATTGCATAGTGTGATGGTTTAAACTAAATGGTAAAGTCTAAAAGGTAACGTGTCCATGTTGATGATTTCACTTAGCAAGTCTCTACTCAAAATCTTAGTTTAGCAACACGGCATGCTGACATTTACTAATAGAAGCCTTTGTTTATTGCATAATTATGCCACAGTAACATTTTTTTGACCTTGGCACATTCTCATCTGGTTAGGAAGCCGAGGTCAGAGCACAGGGTGCTGCTGAAACAAACAGGGCTGCGTGCCCAACAGTGCAGTGGGGAAGCTTAAAATCCTGACCTAACCCACACCCCTGAACATTTCAGCTATTTCCTATAATACTATGTGCCACCACCAGTGCTAAAAATAACATACAGCTTTCAAGCTAAACCCAATCAACTTAAATTTTTAACAAAATTAATGTATTAAATCCTTTCACTCACATTATGACTATGATTTAGCATGTGTTCTTCCATCATCAAAGCAATCCCTTGCTCTCTTTCATTTGTGTTATAATAATAAAAACACCCATAACTTAAGTACTGTACCATTCCTCACAGGTTTATTTTGGGAATTGCATATTCAGTTTACAGTGATTTTTCTTAGTTCAACACAATGTGATGTAACATTATATTACACTATTAAAACAAACAAACAAACAAACAACAATATGTAGCCCCAGAGCTTTAAAGGCCAGCAGAAAGGAGAGAAAGTCCACTGTAGTGTTGACACGACACCTACTGGCTAAATGTGAGAGTGAAGAGAAGCATAAAAGGGGCTGAGAATGAAACTGAGCTATTTTGCCATTTCTAAAACCTAAACTCTGAGGACTGTGAATCTAAACACTGACTGAAATGTTAAAATTATGTTGCTTTTTGTTGTTTTTTCTTTTGACGGTCCAGAGGTGGTTATCAGGATCAGGCAGCTGCTGCCTTGTCCACAAAATCATTTTATTTTAATCAGATGAGTTTCATAAAAATGACAGTTTCATCAAAATCCTTTAGAAAGGAGCTTGAGGGGCAGACAGGCAACATAAATCACATAAAACTGTCTTTCCAGCAGACCGTGATGCGCATCAGGACATTTGGTACAGTCATTATTCACACAGGGTCAGGCGCCCAGTTATGATTTAAGTCAGATGTGTTCTGATCAGCTGCAGTTTTAGAAGCACCATTTCTCTTGAAGTTCTTGAAGAAGTTTGGGCGAAATGCTATCTTGTAAGGATTTTTCTTGTATGCAACTGCTTTACCAGTTTCTTCTGCTGATTTTTCTACATACTCTGCAGAAGTTGTGACATTTCTTTCTATGTTGTTGATTAACTCGCCCTGGGAGAAGACAAAAAACCCATAATGGCTCTGGTCAGGTTTTGGTTCCATGAATATGTTACATCCATCTTCACTAAATATTCCCAAGCAATTGCCATTTTACCTGAAGTTCCAGCAGCACGGCAGTGTCAACAAGTATCTCGTGCAGCTCTTTAATGCTGGACTCAAGGCAGAGGATTTCCTGATGGCGAAGTTCAATCTCAGACAGAGCTTGGCTTGAAATCTCAGTGTTTGAGGTGATCTGTGAAAGGCAAGGGCTCAAACTGTTTTTAAAATCATCTTACAAAATAGCCTCAAACTTACAAAAGTTGCATATTAGTGATCCACAAAAAAAAGAAAGAAAAAAAAAGGTGAAGTAGTAGATATTATTAATTTTGCTCACATCAGATATGAAGATGTCAAGACTGTCATGTTGCAGCATCTCCTCCAACTCTTGGTCTGTAGTATTTTTATTTACTGAAATTAACAAAAGAGATACTAAATAAGTTGCATTATTAATTGTGCAATTTATTGAAAATCTAAATAAATAATAACAGAAAAAGAAACAATATAGGGCAACAGTTTCCTTTATAGCGTCAAGGACTAGGGGAGCCTTTTGTGCTGTCAAGGATGCAATTTACACATTCACCACAGGGTGGCATAATTATACTTCAACTCATCCTTACTAGGCTTTATTAAAAAAATGGTACTGCACAGTTTATCATATTCTGGAGGGAGCTGACTAAAGTACTACACTTTCAAGCAGTTTTCACACAAGCACTGCAGCCTTTAACTACTCTAGACATTATCCTGAGCTGTATGTATGAGTGCATATTAAGCGGACTTTCACCCTACCAGCTGCTTAGTACGAATTCAATGTAATGTGGATATGAAGGAGAAAACAAATTAGCATAAATATTAACAGACTGGGAATTTTATACTCCACTTCATTAGGCACACCTGTTCAACTTTATAATCAGCCAATCACATGGCAGCAACTCTGCATTTAGGAAAGTACACATTATCAAGACGACCCGTTTAAGTTCAAACCGAGCATCAGAGTGGAGATGAAAGGTGACTCTGAATGTAGCATGATTGGTTAAGCATTTCAGAAAATTCTGATCTACTGGGATTTTCCCCACACTACGATCTCTATGGTTTACGGAGAATGGTCCAAAAAGGAGAAAATATCCAGTGAGCGGCAACTGGGGTGTTGACATTAAAAGGTCAGAGGACAACAGCCAGACTGCTTCAAGCTGATAGGAAGTAACTTGATAGGAAGTAACTCAAATAACCACTGATTACAAGCAAGGTATGCAGAAGAGGAGTTCTGAATCTACAACACATAGAAACTCGAAGCAGCAAACAACAGCAAAAGACCACACCAGGTGGCACTATTATCAACTAAGAACAGGAAACTGAGGCTACAGTTTAAAAACATTTCCTGGTCTGAGGAGTCTTGATTTCTGCTGCAACATTCAGACAATAGGGTCAGAATTTGATGTAAGCAACATGAAAACATGGATCCATCCTTCCTGTTATCAGTAGTTCAGGATGGTGGTGGTGTAATGTGTGGGGGATACTACTACACCACTTTGGGTCCCTTGTGTTGCAAATCTCAAATCATCTCAAATTTCTTTCCTGAACATGATAACAGAACAGTTTTGGGATGTGGGAGGAATGGGAGTCACATCATGGATGTGCAGCCGAAAAATCTGCAGTAACTGTGTAATGCTATCATGTCAAAATGTCAATATGTTTCCAGCATCGCTGAACCTATGCCTTGAAGAATTAAGGCAGCTTTGACGGTAAAAGGAAAACCAATCCCTTTTAAGATTAGCAACATGTGTCTAATAAAGTGGCTTGTGAGTGTATGTAAACTGTGTGGCAGCAAACATTGTTTTTAATAGGAATTCAAAGGACAGTTCGCTTTACTGTTTTAAAAGTAGAGAATAACTTCAGACTACAAAAGGAGAATTAACATGAGATATAATAGAAAGCTGGTTATAATGTGCAGTAGTTAGCCATTAATCACAATACAGTGTATGTAGTGATGTAAATTGGAAGCAATTATATTGCTGCTCCACATGACACTAGCTTATTATGTGAAGTAGTACTACCATGCAAACACTATCAGAGCAGCTTACACCACTGCAGGTTTTCTTGCTAGTAAAGTGTTGGCAGAAGATCGCTCCTCCTTATAATGCAGCAACTCTGCTGATATGATAAGATCCTGCTGCATGAAATAAAATCCATTTACACAACACTGGCCTGGGGGTGAGGAGGGGCAAGTGCACCCATTTGGCTTTGGCAACTCACCAATATCCAGCTGTCTCTGAATTTGGGCCTTGCATTTTTCTCTGAAGGAAATTTGTGCCTCATGGTAACCCCTCATGATTTCAGCAAACCACCGAGTCAAGTACGAGTGCTGTTGAAAGAGAGCCAGAGAATAAAAAGAATCAATTCAAATATCAATACTATGAAGTGACCTCTGTCAGGAGTAATTTTGTCAGGCGTATAAAGAGTGCAGGATTCTTTCAGATTACAAAGGAGTATCTGAAAATCATTTTGCACCTGGTTTATTAGAGGAAATAAACGTGCTTCCACACCTGGTTCTTCCTAATACGTTGGATTACTGTGGCCCCAGTCTCATCCCCAGGCTTCTGCATTGCTGAAAAAAACATGAGATCGATCCAACATGAACACAGGATCAAGTTAAAACATTAAAACTAAAAGTCTGCTATGTCACAGTGCCTTTCTGCAGTTACAATAAAGGGCTCAGCATTATTGTCAGAGAGTGGGCTACACTACACTTCCTTTTTAAACATTTGCAAGTCAAATCCTGTGTTACAAACTATACCCACTGTATGAGGAATATTCCCACTGTCTGCTGCACTGCTCCTCCCCATTTTCTTTATATTAAACTGCGAAAACAACTAAATATCCATTACGCACACTGAAAAACTGATTCATTTTATCTGACTACACTGAAACTTTGCATAAAAGCAAATTTTGCAGGTTTTCACTAAAAAAAATAAATAAAGAAAAGAAAAAAATTGTCTCCACCTACATTTTAGTGCTGCTCTAATGAAGTTGGCGTTCTTCTTGGACTCACTGTTCAGCAGCTCCAGTTCATCTTTGTTTCCTGGGAACAATAGAACAAGCACATTTCAGAAGAAATCATTTCAGCTTATTATGTGATGAATTTCACCAAAATGTATATTATGAAAGATGGCTATTAAAGAAGGTTTGGGTTTTATGCGTTGTTCTTATATTTTATATCAACCCTGATTTCAAAAATAAGTTGTGAAGCTGTGTAAAATGTAAAGTAACAAGATCCATCACCAATGGGGATATCCTCCCATGATCAATGAAAATTAAAAATAAATATAGAAGTCATAATAACATTACAGCTCCAATTCATTATAGAAAACCCTTCGGCAGACATCCAATTACCTTCTGCAAAACTATTTCCCCCCAATTTGGAGGCCTTCCTTAAACTTTTATCCAATACTTTTAGTCACCCCTGGATTAGTAAAGATATAATACATATTCCAGCAAATATACGTTTTCAATATTAACAATATTTATTAAGTCAGAAGAATTTTAAGCACGCTCTAAGAGATTCATATCATCTGATTACATTTAACATTTCTACATATACTTTTTGGTAAGAACAAACAAAAAATTTCCTCAGAAGTGAAGAGCAAGATCAAACATTTTGGTAATCAAGATCCTGCTTGAATATATGAACCAAGACATACAGGGGTTGGACAATGAAACTGAAACACCTGGTTTTAGACCAGAATAATTTATTAGTATGGCGTAGGGCCTCCTTTTGCGGCCAATACAGCATCAATTCGTCTTGGGAATGACATATACAAGTCCTGCACAGTGGTCAGAGGGATTTTAAGCCATTCTTCTTGCAGGATAGTGGCCAGGTCACAACGTGACGCTGGTGGAGGAAAACGTTTCCTGACTCGCTCCTCCAAAACACCCCAAAGTGGCTCAATAATATTTAGATCTGGTGACTGTGCAGGCCATGGGAGATGTTGAACTTCAGTTTCATGTTCATCAAACCAATCTTTCACCAGTCTTGCTGTGTGTATTGGTGTATTGTCATCCTGATACACGGCACCGCCTTCAGGATACAATGTTTGAACCATTGGATGCACATGGTCCTCCAGAATGGTTCAGTAGTCCTTGGCAGTGACCAGCGCCCATCTAGCACAAGTATTGGGCCAAGGGAATGCCATGATATGGCAGCCCAAACCATTACTGATCCACCCCCATGCTTCACTCTGGGCATGCAACAGTCTGGGTGGTACGCTTCTTTGGGGCTTCTCCACACCATAACTCTCCCGGATGTGGGGAAAACAGTAAAGGTGGACTCATTAGAGAACAATACATGTTTCACATTGTCCACAGTCCAAGATTTGTGCTCCTTGCACCATTGAAACCGACGTTTGGCATTGGCACGAGTGACCAAAGGTTTGGCTATAGCAGCCTGGCCGTGCATATTGACCCTGGGAGCTCCCGACGGACAGTTTTGGTGGAAACAGGGGAGTTGAGGTGCACATTTAATTCTGCCATGATTTGGGCAGCTGTGGTTTTATGTTTTTTGGATACAATCCGGGTTATCACCCGAACATCCCTTTCAGACAGCTTCCTCTTGCGTCCACAGTTAATCCTGTTGGATGTGGTTTGTCCTTCTTAGTGGTATGCTGACATTACCCTGGATACCGTGGCCCTTGATACATCACAAAGACTTGCTGTCTTGGTCACAGATGCGCCAGTAAGACGTGCACCAACAATTTGTCCTCTTTTGAACTCTGGTATGTCACCCATAATGTTGTGTGCATTGCAATATTTTGAGCAAAACTGTGCTCTTACCCTGCTAACTGAACCTTCACACTCTGCTCTTACTGGTGCAATGTGCAATTAATGAAGATTGGCCACCAGGCTGGTCCAATTTAGCCATGAAACCTCCCACACTAAAATGACAAGTGTTTCAGTTTCATTGCCCAACCCCTGTAATGCACCCATACAACATAATCTGCAGATATTAATGTCATGGTTGGTTGGTGTTGCTGTGTTCCTGTTTTTGTGTAATGCTGGCTGATTGTTCCTCCTTTTGGGGCAGAGCCACCTTTCCTTACGACAGTCAGACACACCTGCGCTCAGTGAAGTGTCATCAAGACTCTGTATTGGAGGGCCGGCAGTCAACATCTGTACCGTGGTAAACTGGCTCATTCTGTCGAGCTCCTGCAATTTCTGGGCTTTGGACTAAACAAACAATCTGTTCTCTCACTTATTCAATTCAATTTTATTTATATAGTGCCAAATCACAACAAGCAATCGCCTCAAGGTGCATTTTATTGAAAGGTAGAGACCCGATAATTATTACAGAGAAAACCCAACAGCCAAAATGACCCCCTATGAGCCAGCACTTGGCGACAGCGGGAAGGAAAAACTCCCTTTTAACAGGAAGAAGCATCCAGCACAACCAGGCTCAGGGAGGGGCAGTCTTCTGCCATGACCGGTTGGAGCTGAAGTGAAGGAGAAGGGCAAAAGTCATGCTGTGGAAGAGAACCAGAGATGAATAATAACTAAAGATTAAATGCGGAGTGGTGTATAAACAGAGTAAAAAGAAGTGAATGAAAACAAATACTAAGTGCATCATGGAAACTCCCCCAGAAGCCTAGTTTTATAGTAGCACAACCAAGGGATGATTCACGGTCACCCGATCCAGCCCCAACTATAAGCTTTATGAAAAAGGAAAGTTTTAAGCCTAATCTTAAAAATAGAGAGGGTGTCTGTCTCCCAAATCCAAACTGGGAGCTGGTTCCACAGAAAAGGGGCCTGAAAGCTGAAGGCTCTGCCTCCCATTCTACTTTTAAATATCCTAGGAACCACAAGTAAGCCAGCAGTCTGAGAGTGAAGTGCTTTATTGTGGTGAAATGGTACTATGAGGTCTTTAAGATAAGATGGGGCCTGATTATTCAAGACCTTGTATGTGAGGAGAAGAATTTTAAATTCTATTCTGGATTTAATAGGGAGCTAATGAAGAGAAGCCAATATGGGAGGAATATGCTCTCTCTTTATAGTCCCCATTAGTACTCTAGCTGCAGCACTTTGGATATACTGAAGGCTTTTCAGGGAGATTTTAGGACAGCCTAATAAAAATGAATCATAGTAGTCCTGCCTAGAAGTAATAAATACATGAATTAGCTTTTCAGCATCACTCTGCTTATGTGACTCTCTAAGGATTAACTATTGTTTTGCTCTTCACTTCTTTCAGCAGCCTGTCTCATGAGTGTTGGACTTACCTGCCTGCCCTTACCGCAGCCTCGCCTTCAGGACCCCACTCTAGCATCAACCACCACCCCCAGGAATGATCTCTTTCGCTCTCCAACTAAGTTTGTACCCATCTGCTCTCCTTCGCATTTAACCTCACTATGGAACACTCAGCCTGAGCGACAGAATAATTTCCGTCTCCCTTTCCTCAGAAATGACCCGAGGAACCCGCGCCTGCGCCATTCCCCTCCATGTTATAAGTTGGAGAGAACAAGTCGGCCTCAGAGTCTGTAATTATTCCAGTAGTAACTCTTCCAGAAGTACAACAATTTGGTAGAGGGCATTCATTTTAGCATTTCATATTTTATGTTGGTTAGTGTCTGTTGCATTAGCTGTAGCAGTTTAGTATTACATGCCATGTTTTGCCATTATACTGGCTGTCAATTCTTGTTTTAATTTATTGTCTTTTGCACCCGTAAATAAAGTTCCCTTTGAGTCTGCACTCTCTGCTCCTCCTTGTCTTCTCTGGAATCCCTCTTGCTTGAGTGTACAACTTACCAGTTTATGACAACTAATACATCATGTATAACATCACTATAATCATAAGGCAACCATGTACAAAACATAATGCAGCCATGATGTTTACATTTGAGCAATATTGCTTTAATATTGCTTGATGATGAGTCACAGTCAGTACTATTTATGGCCAGGACCCCCCTCCCTGATTAGACAATGCTCAGCCAATCAGAAGTTGGCACCACAGGCTAACCAATAAGGCTGCTGCCTATAACTGATGTAACTATAAACAGACTGACTCTTTACCTATAAATTTGGGATTCCCCAGTTTCTCACTATTTAGCTACTGCCAGCTGTTCGGTGTCCTAGGTCAGTTAAGGGGAATCCTCACTTTCTCCATTTCAATCAATAATGGTCAAGCAGATATAGCCAATTACATCAGCATAATAAAATCACATGGTTAGGCTAAGCCAATCAGGCATGAGAAATTGGTGAGTAAAGAACACCTGAAAGCGCAAGCTGGTTAAATTTTAAGTTCCTAGTGGCCTTTTACATGTTACACTATTATCTCCATCTTTGGGAGTGTGTGTGTGTGTGTGTGTGTGCGCATGCATTTTTTTTGTAGCTATATCTAAACTGCTTAAGCATGTTGATCTGTGTAACATTTACCAAGTCTGGTGCTGTACAAACAGCTGCAGCTGTGTTTGTCAAAGGCTGTTCAGCCTCACTGTTTGTGTCTTGCTGCTGTTGTGTGCCTTGACAAATTTGAGACAGTTTGAAAGCATCAGCATAACAATGAAGGATTCACTTTTCTCCTTGTTTCTCTTTTAGAAGAAAAAAAAAAACCAGAACTTACTCATGTCTTGGCTCGGAGACGTGAGGATGGCAGCTTGTCTTCTCTCCACATCCTCTGCTTGACAGGAGAGTTTTTCAATGAGACCTCTAACCTCCCCCACCTACACATGCATCCATGCAAACAATACTGTTATTCAACTTGGTACAGACAAGATGTCAATATGGAGTACATTTCTAAATGCACGTAATACATTTCTAGCGAAATGAAAACACATCCGTCTTCTATACATTTACACAATATTTATATTATTTCTATACATTTACTCATATTTATCAGATGATCATTATTACAAATTACACCTTTAAATATAATTACACAGCTTATGACAACTCTTGATAGTAACTGCTTTAAACAGAATATATCGATTATAAGATTTTAAATTTTACAGATGAAATTTAAGCTATTTTAAGTTACGCCTCAGAAACAATGATCTAGTGAGGACACGTGGACATGACACCGTAACCTAAAGCTGTCTAAAGTTTACCGTTTTGAAAAAATCCTCCATCTCTTTCGTGGCCGTCATTTCGTCCCTGTGCACCTGGGGGGAAAGAGGAAACTGAGTCCCTTAAGCTCGTTTAAAATTTACCACCTGTTACAAAATCCCTTGAACGTTTTAATGAATGTTTCAGCACTAATATCTACTTCTCAAAACAAAAACCCTTCCGCGCTGCTGCCATAAGCAAAACAAGCTGGATGTAGCCGCTCAGCCATTTTCTTCCGCTTTTAGAAAGCCCTAACTTTGAAAACCTATTAAACACCTACCAGTCATCTAACATGCGCTCCGAATTACACTAAATACACAGAAAAAACAAACAAACCGCAGACTCCCTTCTAATGCAGTTACTTTCGGTGTTCGCTTTGACGCTCGGCCTCACCTGCACTGTGCCCTTCCTCTCGTGAATACAGCTCACCTGTGTGATAAAGAGCGCGGGCACGCAGGCGCGTTACAGTCACAACAAAACAAACAAAGGTCCTGCACGCGGCCTGTCCTCAGGGTATAAGTTATACACAGAGCACGTGACGGAGTGATGCACTTGGGACCTGAGAACTTCAGTTCACTAAGACTTGACATTTCAGTTTAAATATATTGGTTTGAAAAGTTGCAAGCAAGGCCATAGCCAAACTTTATTTATTTATTTTTTTAATGCACACCTGTTGCCTCCTCCATGTCTCTTCTCTCCTCCTTTTCTTCCGTTCAACGCCGCTTTCTGCTGCACCTGTTGACAGTTCCGCTACCGGATTACTGTTAAAATAATAAGTATTGCAAAAGTTAAGCTCGGAGAGCTTTTCTCGGGAAAAACATACTTTTGTGATATGTCCACTTATATAAAGGGAATAAAGGCATGTTTTCATTGGCAAAAATGTTAAAATAAAATAAAATAAAAATATCTAGGCAAGACATGACTTATTTGAATTGGGAGGTGCAGCAGAAATTCCACTGGTGAGGGCAGCCTGGCTCCTTCATTTATATTCAACCAAGTCTCAGGTAGTAAATGCACTGCCGCTAAAGCAAACCTACGGATTATGGTGCATGTCATTTTGCTGAGCTTCTAACTTCAGTGTTTGCATCCTGAACTGGTTGAACAAAAAAAAGTCAGCTTCCATGACAGTTACATATCCCTGTTTGTTTGTTTTTTCTTCCTTTTTTTCCTCTCTTGGACCGGCCCTCCTGCCGTGGTGTGCGCTTGGGCAGATGCCCAGAATTGTATAATTCATCCCAGAACTGTTCTACTGACCGATCAGTCATCATTTATATGTAATAAAGTGGTAAAGACTACAATACAATATATATTTTTATACTTCGCTGAATAATTTTGCTTTTCAAAGTTTTCTGTCTGGCACCGTCTGGGAAGAGGGGAGGGAGAGCTTGACAGATGGCTTGGCCCCACGCCTGCAGGGATGCGGACTGAAGCGGTGAAGAGAAATCTGAGCGTAAAAGCGAAACTGTCGAAACGGAGGCCCGGATACAAGCGGCGGAAATGAACTTTCTCCGAAGTTTGGCTGGCCTCTCCCTTGGAGATAGGGTGAAGAGTAGAGCCGGTACTCCTCCACATCGAAAGGAGCCAGTTGAGGTGGTTCGGGCATCTGACTAGGATGCCTCCTGGGCGCCTCTTGGGTGAAGTGTTCCGGTGATAGCGGAGTAGACCCATGACACACTGGATGTCTCGACTTTAGAAAATCAAGTATGATATTTTAGGAAGGTTTTAGTGATTGTGAGTCGCACTTATTCCCAAGCTTTTGCTTGTTATTTAATATGAAATTTCTTACGAAAAGACCATAAAGGATGTTATAAGTGACTCTCTTTATGTAAAATTAAACAATAATTTTTTTTTATGTAAAAGGGTCTTTAACCAAGACCTTTTTACTAGACCAACACCTGCTAATGTTGCACTGAGCAATATTAACAAAGACTTGTTAATGTTTCTCAACAACTTGATCACACACTTTAATTCTAGAGCAGTGGCAGATGGCGGGAAATTTGTATTTAAGCTGTACAACAGCAGAACTGAATAATAAGAAATGTTAACAAAAGTCTTTGTTTTGATCTTAAACACTGGAGATAAAAAGGAGTGTGTTGGCTCCTCCACTGTTTGTTGTGGGGGTATCACAAAGGTTGGCAGAACTAGAGCAAAGGCAAGCTAAACATCTCTGAAGTCATCAAAACAATTTTCTGACAATAGAGAGATTTGCGGCACCAACTGTATATGTATGTGTATGTAAATGTGCCTATTAGCAGAGGTTTGGTGAGTGAAGAAGAGTCAGTGCATCAGAGACACTAATACCAGAATAAGCTTCTTCTTTTGAGCAGTGAAACCTAAAAAAAGAAAGAAAGAAAGAAAAGGCATGTCTGAATTATTCATCTATCTCACCCATTTTCCTTCTCCATTCAAAGAAAATTCAGCTAATGTAATCTGAGGCCTTACTTGTTCCAGGCTTGGTCAATTTTTAAGAGTCTTGGGTCTCCCACCACAATCAGTAGAGTTCAGGCTTGGGCCATTGCTACATTGATCCTCTGAGGAGATTCAGTTTCTGTTCCTGTTCTGATTGTGATACTGGTGGGTGTTTGTGATGAATCAGGTGTCAGAGCAGGTCACCTACCAATCAGAAGATTGGTGGATTAATCCCTGACTTCACCAGTCCTCACGCTGAAGTATCCTTGGGTTAGACACTGGACCCCGAGTTGCCCCCAATACATCCATCCGAGTGTGTATCTGTGTGTGTCTGTGTGAATGCTAGAAAGCACTCACGGATAAATGTGCTTCATGAATGTGTGTCTGATTGGGTGAACAAAACTTGCATGAAGTGCTTTGAGTGCTTGACTGAGTAGAAAGGCCCTACCAGTCCAAGTACCAGTCCATTTACCATTTAGTCTACAGGTACAATGGGAATATTAGAAGCTTTCTAAAAAATTTTAATCTTCATAAATATTAAAATGTCTGCAACAATGTGCTCAAATTTGTAAGTGGAGAATCTCATGTATTGTGGCTCTCGGGCACAAGTTGTTACGTGTTACAACATTTCAATATAGTACAATATTTCTCACTTTCTCCTTTTAAACAAAGCCTAGAGTAAAGTGCTGCCAGTCAGTCAGTTTGGGATAACTGTGCACTAGAGACACAAGTTCACATTAAGCTTCTCACCCTAAAATTCCTCTACAATGCCCATCTCCAAAAATATAAATACAGGATGGCAATTACATAAATGCAAGGGTTACTTTTTCATGTTCAGCACTCAGTCCCCCAGTTCAATTTAAATTTACACTTCATATTAAAATGTTTTAGCCATCCCACTCATGGATCCTCTGATGTCAACAATGCTTTTACTACTCCTAGTTTTACAAATGGTTTTACCACTTGCATGCAAGTAATGTATGTTTGAATGTATTTGTTTTTGTGCTGCAAGTTGGGAGATGTACACTTATTTTTAAGGTGTGGTTTTTTCCCAAATGTGAAGCACTTGATAGCATCTTTTTCCATAAATGTCTCTGACAGATGTGTTTTACAGATCCACAGTGCATCTTCATACAGCTATGTTCTCCAGTTTTTCCTTGAGCTCTTTGAATGACTGAAGAGCTTCTTGTATTTTCTTCACATGGCAGAACAGAAAAACAGGATAATGGGAACATGAGTCGGTCATTATGTTGCTCAAAAAAAGAAAATCAGTGTAAATCTTGATTGATTACACTGAAATATGTCACAGCGTGTACTATATCATGCAACTGGAACAGCTTTTCTAGGATCTGGAATTCTTTTGATGCTTCATAATATAAAGGTATGCTGTGACTAGTTTCAGGTGAGATCATAATTTCTTCATGATCGCTGGCTGATTATAAATTACAATATCACACCATACTTGTTTTCTGTACGAGGAAATGATGCATATTTCTCCTGGTTCAGTTTTGTCCACTCCCTTTTTGTGTGGGTGAGCAACAAGGAATTTCATGTATTCCATCAGTGCCTCCACCACAATGCCATTTTGTTAACAGAGGTGCTGTTGGTGTTGCACTCATCAGTGCCTGCTACTCCAGGGAAGATTAGAGGGAAACCCTGAGACCTGGAGAGAGAAATGAGAACTGGGAGCACAGAGAAAGAATTGCACAATCTCTGTGTGTGTGTGTGTGTGTGTGTGCATTACCTTCTTGGGAAGGAGTTTCCATTTCCCATGTAAGCATTTCTCTAGATAAGCACAAGTTCTCCTTCATAAAAGAGCTTGTTTGGAATTTTCAGAAATGCAGGATTGGGCCTAACCGTGAGCGGAGAGGAAAAGGAACTCACTGAAAAATATGAACCAGGGACAAGCCGAAATAAAAAAAAGAATTTAAATGCTGGTTTAAAATAACACTGTGAAAAGATAAAGCAAAAAAAGTAAAGCATCATCAGAATCAGACCTATAATTCCTCTGCAGTTTGGTTGTAAAGTGCTCATTGAACTCATGTCTCTTATGTGACTTTCCAACAAGGATGCCCCTGCACAGGTTAAATTGCTTCACTTAGATACAGGCAACAATAAACAGTATTTATACAGCATATGTATACAACTTACAAATGTTGCTCACCTGAGCCATGTTTCTTTGGCTCTTAGATGTAATGATGGGGCCTAATCCTAACCTACAGACTTGCCAGCACAACTTGGCATGCACTGGTTGCGCTGTGGACTGAAGACGCAGTGCTAAAAATCAGAGGTGGAGATCATTTTTGCAGGAGCAAAAGACTACAGAGAAGGTTCATGGATATATTAAAGGAGAACATATAGAGTGTTGGTTTGATAGAAGAGGACACAAAGGATAGGGTGACATGGAAGCAGATGATATATAGTTGAAAAATGAAATAAGCAAAAAAACAAACAAAAAAACAACCCAAAAAACGAACAGCCAAATAAGCTCTTTGTTAAAGGTCAATCCTCACTTCTTACTTTTCACCAAATTTCATGTAGCTCATCCTGATCCAGCCTTTGTAAATTTGAATTTCCTTTCAGAGTGCAAGTTTTCTCCGCTCTGGATTAAGCAGGTCATCAGCACCCAGTTCCCAGACAGCGTTTAGAGACACCTGGAATCTGATGACACAAAATGCTCATATGAAACTTATAATTTCATCTTAAACCGTTCCACCAAAAAATCTCGGTGTATGAGAGCCTTCATCTTCAGAAGGTAAACGTCTCTGTTGCTTTGGTGTCTGAACATGGCCACACCATGTGGTTATATTTCTCGACAGCTGCCTGCATTTGCTCTTCAAGATGAAGCGGTCAGTGCAATATCACCGAGGTCTCATCCACAGTATCTCCAAGAGATCCCTGTGAAAAAGGTGATCGCCTCAAGAGGTACGGCAGACACGTTAAATGTTTCAGCACTGTGGTTACTGCCCTTGGGCATTTTGCTTTTACACACTTTTTTGAGAGTAAAACACTTGATACTCACCAAACTTTGCTCATTTAGCTTCATGTGTTTCAAACAATACTTTTGTAATCTAATCAGCTCATGGCTCTTCATTCATGACTGTATCATGTGATTTCTTTGGCGCGCCTACAGTTTCTTTTATGTTTGTAGAGTTTAGCTCCTTGTCTTGTGTGTATCAAGCGAGAATATAAAAATTAGTCATTTTTAAAAGAATGACCTTTGTTAAACTTAAAAGGTTTATGCAATACATATGCCCAGATTCTGAGTCAAAACCTGATCTAAATCTGAAAAGTATAATAAGTATGGAAGCGATTAAGTTCCCCTTCTAAATATAAGTGTGATCAGATAAAAATAGATGCTGGTCTGAATATTAGAGGTCTTTAATCTTATCGGGCATCTGATATAATTTCTAAGGGACCACATTCTTATGCATTATGAACAAAAATCTGTGGAAAGTGGAAAAAGAGAAAAGAAACAAAACAACACAGGACAGCCATAACCTCAGTGAGTTATGTTATTATTAGAGACAACATGTTGCTATCTGCAGTCAGTTTGGATGGATACAAAGTTGTCTGTGTGAATGAAGACTGTTCAGCACATTAAAAAATAACAGTTTCACCTGTTTATGGCGGGTGAAACTGCCATAAACATAAATTGATTTGAATGTTATTGAGTGAAATAAGTATTTGATCCCCTTCAATCCAGCCACAATTCTGACTCCCACGGATTGGCTGTGTGCCCATGTGGTACATAGATTACAATCTGTCAATTACAGATGCTCCTGATCTCAACTCGTTATGCGTATAATGCACACCTGTCCACAGGATACATTTCTTCCAGTCCAAACTCTGCACCATCATTGGCAAAACCAAAGACTGTCAAAGGATATCAGGGACAAGATTGCATGACCATCAGTTGCCCTCAGTTTGGAGCTCCATGCAAGATCTTGTCTAATGGGATGATGATGATCATGAGAAAGGTGGTGGATCGGCCCAAAGCTACATGAAGGAGCTTGTTAATGATCTGAAGGCAGCTGGGACCACAGTTACCAAGCGCATAATCGGTAACACACTACGCAGCAATGTCTGAGACCTTGGACAAGGGATAAAACAAAGTGGGACACCCGGTCACCATACTGTACACATTTGATATAGGCTTGGATTTTTCACAGCAGAATGATGCATCACACTGCTACAAGCACAGGTGTAAATAATTAACTGGATGGATATTTGAATGAATTTCATTACGCTGCTTAGTTTCAGTGGCCTGTTATGCATGCTGGCTCATAGTCACCACTAGCCTTCCCTTTAATGAGACATGTGTAGCACCTGGGCCTGGGCTTTCATTTTATACCAGTACAGCGTGCTCAGCTGTGTCTGAGGATTTACTATTATTCTTGACTCATTTGTTCTTTTAGTGGCTCAGCGGTAGCATCCCTGAAAACATAAATATCCTCAAACTAAATCAAAAGGGTTGCGCTTTAAAATGTCACACTGTACAAATATAATTTGCTGAGCAGTAATAATCCTTTTCGTCCTCTCCCACTGTACATGATACCTGATAGTGTCAAAACAAAGAGGATTTCTCACAGCCCTTATTTGCATTATTTGTGGTAAATAGTGATGGTAAACATCCAAGTCAACACTTCACATCACGTGGCCATTGCCTGAGGTGTGACTGCATAATTTAGTATGCAGGAGTGGAACTGTATAGCTCTGTAGATGTGCGCATGTTCCTGATTATGATGTTTAATTTACTGGAGTGCCTGTATTTTCAGTTTTTTAAAAAACTTTTTTTTTTTATATACACACAAAAAGACATTTAATGAGGCCTGCATACTTGGACAGAGTGAGTGTTGGTAGTATCAAGCAGTTAAAAAAGAAAATTGCTAAAGGATTCAACCTTTTTCAGGGTCCAATTCAGAGTGTTTACATTGCACACAAATATATCATCAAAAATAAATAAATAAAATAAAGAAAGGAAAGCAGGCAGTTTGATCCCTACATGCTGGTTTACAAAAAAGTACCATATCTGCATATTTGTGTCACTGCACATTTGGAACAGCTTTTAGGAAGTGGAGCACAGCTGCAGCCCACAAAAAATAATATGTAAAAAAATATGCAAGCACTATGGATACTACCTATTGTTAATGCTTGGCCTATAAATCAATGATTAAAACTACACACTTTCTTGGATATTATGTTTGCACAGCTACTGAACTTGTTTCTTCACAAAGCTGAAACTAAATTTGTTTTGAGATGTGCGATCCCTTTATTTGCTGTCTGTAAAGAAGAACCTGCAGAGAAATAAGCAATAGAGCCCTTAAAAGCCCAGAGGCAGACTATTTCATGTGACTGACACGCTGAGCAAAAACATTTCATCAGTCACAAGGGCTGGCTTTACAATATGTGTTTTCCATCATTTTAACCCAAGCTTTGTTTTCAAAGAGAACTTTATTGTTAGTAAAATCAACTTGGGACTCTTTCTTGGATATCATCTGCCACCGTGACGGTTACTGGATCCTGGTCAGGGAGGTTCTCTGATGTTCCAGTACCGCTCCATCTCCAGCCTTGGTGGGGTTGTTCTCATATTGCTCCACTGCCACTGAGAGTACACCTGGGATGGTTCAGTGGAGAACGCCTAGTTTATTCTCCTGCCTTCTATCTCTCTGGTATACCTCCTCAAGTGGTTACCTTGAGTCATTGCTTTGCAGTTTCTGAGGCCTCATGTATGCGGCCAGATGTTTTGCACCCTTTGGTGGGCCGGTTCTGGCTCCTGGGCCATGATTTTAAAAACCCTGGCCTAAACCCAGGCTTTAAAATAGATAAAGAGATAAAGAAAGAAAGAAAGAAAGAGATAAAGAAAGAGATAAAGAAAGAAAGAAAGAGATAAAGAGATAAAGAAAGAGATAAAGAAAGAAAGAAAGAAAGAAAGAAAGAAGCCTTTCTGTCACTACACTTTGCTACCCTTCAAATGAAGGTTTTATATTGTTATTTTTTAAAGGATAGATCTGGACAGATTTGTTATCAGAAACATTGTGTTGATGGTATTTAATATACTTTTAATATACTTTTGACACGGATCATGCTTTATATCGTCATATCACTGGATGTAGGCATTTTGACCACTAGAGGTAGCTTCAGCATTACATTCTAAAGATGGAAAGTGCATTTACTTTTTTCCCCTTGGCCCCTGTGTATAATGGATACCTGAATCAGCTTTTATATTTACTTGACAACTGAAATATTCTGTGCAATTTCAGTATATCACGGTGATGAGTAAATACAGTCTTCTCTGGCAACCAATAAGTATATATCATTTATATTATTATTCCGAGTCAGCAAAAGGGGCCGTACTGTATTTTTGTAATGGGGAAGCTGCATAATACAACAATTCACAACAGTTATTATAATGTTCTTTTTTTTTGCACAATGTAGGGATAATTAGAAGGACTCTCATAAATTAGGCTGGCCACAACACATAGTCCTACAGCCCCCTGCAGCAAATCCTGCAATGCCTCAGATAGGTAATTCTGTTGTTTTGGATAGTGTCCTGGCCAGGCAATAATGAGCTCATAATTACTAATTAGCTGTCTGACCAGTCCAAAGCTAAAACAGACTTGTCCAGCCAACTGTCTCTGCCAACATTTTGCCCCAGCGCCTACATCACAGACAATATGGCGCTGTGGGATAATCATGATGGAGTTTAAGATGCTGTGACTTGCCATTGCAATGCAGAGCATGGTGGGACTTCTTCTCAAAGACAGTCTCTAGTAGTGTCACACTGAATTAGCTTAATCAGTAGACTGATTCTCTGCTGTTTGGCAAGTAGGGATGGCAGTGGCAGAAAAAAGGCGGCTGATGTTCTCAAAATGAGAAATAAAGCCACAATTACATGCTTATGTAATACTATGAACTTCTTTATTGGCTATATTGGCCTTTTCATATCTTAAAGATAATAACTCAGGTGTGATTTTGATTAAAAAGGACTATTTTATCAGTATAATTTAATTAAAAAAATATTTTTAAATGTTAATATTCAAAAAATTCAATCCAGAATACAGAACAGTTGTAATTTAGTACAAAAGCACTAAATAACAGTTACAACCCCACAATAATTGTATGCAGATATAAGTATATTACTTTTCAGTGCATTTATTAAAGCCCCTCTATAAAGCATGTATAGTTGGCATGCAATCTTATTGTTAATAGGGACGGAATATGACACCTAAACATGGCAGTTCTGCTTGTGGAGCAGTACAGGCCTGCACTTTTTCTTGTTAGCAGATTTCAATGTGAATCAATAATGCTTGCTTGCTGGCAGGCTCAGCAGTGCTTAGTAGTGATTTCGCGGACTGGTACACCCAGAGTAGGCAGGCAGGCAGCTGGGAAGCAATTTTGCTACATCACTGATGATGAGTCCCTGGTGAAGCAGCAGCATGAAACCAGTGGGGGAAAGTCCATCGGGTGTTATATATCAGGTTACCACTCTATCTTGTCAAAGCAGGGAGAATTAAAATACAATGAAAAGTTCTGACTCTCATCTGGCATAAAAAAAATCCAATAAGTAATTATAATATAATTGTACCATTGCATTATGTACACCATAATAAATGTGGAGGTCAAAGTAAGGAGCTACAGGAATCTCTATGAAAGAGTTCCTCTTGCTCGTCTTCTTTTTTATAAGCTTACAGAATTTAATACATGCACACCTCTGTTGTTCCTACTCCTGCTCTGTCGCCTCCTCCTACATTTAAATGGGAAATTTCATTATCTATTAAAATACCACGAGGCATTCATTTATATGTGATGATTTTCTCCAGTTCAGAGGACACACACACACACACACACACACACACACACACACACACATGCACGCACGCACGCGAAGCTGTTAATTTCCCAGGAAGGGTGTAGAGGTTCATGCTCAGTGCAACCAGTCTTAAATGTTTCATGATTAAAAGCCACATCTGATATGATCATGTAATGCTCAGTGGGAAGACAATAACAAAAACACCGGCAGTTTGAGTGTCTGTGAGTCCCCAAAAGCGCAGCAAGGCTGTTTTAAAAATGGAAATGCACTGGGCCTGTCAGTCAAGGAAGGTCAGAATATAACAGACTTGTGTAAGGTTGTGGATTATATATTTATTCAGACTGTTTCTGTCATCTAGCAGCTACATAGTCTAGTGGTTTACACATTTGCCTAAGATGCCTAGCAAGCAAAACATCCCTGGGTCAGTCCTGGGAAGAGACACATATCTCTTTGGGACTGCATCAGGAAGAGCATCTGGTGTAAAAAAATCTGCCAAATCAAACATGTGGGGCTACCCCGTGTAAATAAGGGAGCAGATGAAAGTAGCTTTTTATACTTTATCTATTGTCTACTGCTGCCCAAGTTATTCACTTTCTGTATTTCCCAGAACGACCTCCAGGATCTCCTACTGAACTTGCCCAGACAAGGGAGTTCGAGTTCCTACTGAGATAAAGCATGTCACAACCTTTTACAGGTGGAATCGATTAGGGATGGAGATTCGGATGCATCTGTATCCCTAATAATGGATTTCACGCTGTGTGATTATTAAATGTCAGAAAAGAAACAGGAAACAAGGAACAACGCGTACAGTTTGATCTTCTATTCAGAGAAAACTCAGGCCACCAAATGTCAGCGTGCAGGAAACTGGGTTAATCATTTGATATTTTCCAAGAATAAATAAATCCAGTCATCTTTAATCAGACAATCTATCAATCTATTATTGCTCTTTGACTCTTTAATGAGACATTAAATTATATTCAATGAGCACTGTCACAAAAATCCTGTTACTAAACAGATTCATAACAGTAATTCAGTATACAGAATATAATTTTCTAAATTTAATAATTTGTATTAACTGAGCAGAAATGAAGAAACTTAGCCCCATAAGGACAGTCGAACCCTATTTGATACGTTTTTAAGAACTGCATATCATCAACAGGATCAGTGATTTGTAGAGAAACCTGTTGCAGGCAGTCATCTGCCCTCTGGTGGATTATCTGTTAACTGCAAGCAGTAAGTGGCCTATTTATTTAAACTTATTCTAGATTCTCATCTTACATATTTGGAGTGTTTAGAGTATAGGCGCTCCTGCGGCTCTCATGGTAATTGTTGCAACACAAGATTAAACAAATTTATTTATTTGTTTTAATAAAATACTTTAATTACCAATAAAGTTCCATAAATTCCTGATAGATCAGAGACTGTGATGCAAAAACTATAGGTATTTGTAAAGTATCACAGGGCTATAGGGTTAAATAGACATTTTTTTCTTTCTTTCTTTCTTTCACCACATTTGTGAAATGCTTCATGGGATGAGTATGGAAAAAAGATAAGAGAACACTCTGCTGTCTGAACACGTTTTAGAGATAATTACTCAGGCCATCTACACTTACATAGCAAACTCACTAATTAGTCTTTGCATGTGAAGTGTTTTGAGTGTTTTGTTCATTTAACTGAGCCAATTAGGAACTTAGGAACTACTTGCTCTGTTACCAGTGTTGGCCTTGTTAATTGTTATCACCAGTGTTCCCAATATCACTGATTAAAAATCACAAATTGCTTGGTAATTTACTTTTCTTACATTCCACAGCTCTGTCAAATGTGCATTTAAAATACTTCAAAGCTGCCACACCCACATGTCACATCATGGTTTTTAGCATGTGTAGAAATATAAAAATAAGACAGGTTTACCAAGCAGCCAGCATACTTTGTAGTAACATTAACTGACCACCTGTAGCAGTTTTATTGTAATGACTCCAGTCATGCCCTCCAGGGTTCACATCGCACCTGCACTGAACAAATTGCAAAACGCTACCAAACACTATTAGCTGCTTAAAGATGAGATACTTTTTTGTTAAATTCAGTTAGAAAAAAAAATCTGTTTAAATCCACTGTGTCGTTCAGTCTCACTAGTATTGGAATGGATTGGACACTCGTTTGCCATCAGGACTGAGATTTATTGACTCTACAGTGAACTTTATTGTCATTTGATTCTTTGTGCATTTACCTGTGTGTGTGTGTGTGTGTGTGTGTGTGTGTGTGTGTGTGTGTGTGTGTGTGTGTGTGTGTGTGTGTGTGTGTGTGTGTGTGTGGCCAGTATGTGTCTGTGTGTAAGGCTGAAATTTGGCCCCGCTGGTCATCGCTGCCTCACCTGGGATGTGGGCACTTGGTGGCTCCGGGGGGTGTGGCCTGGATGGTTTGCCATGGTTGCTGACCCCCTTCGTTGGAGGTTGTGGTCCGGGGTGGCTCGGGCCTCTTTGGCCCACGGTTGGGGTGCCAGGTGATTCACCAGTTGGTGATCAGCTGACAGCTCAGCTCCTCTCTTCACTCGAAGTGTCCGAAACACACAGCCACAGTTCTGATGATAAGATTACAAAATCGATCATTAACCTGTGACCCACGATGTCCTGGTGCCATGTGCACTTATGCCCAGATGTGGTGTTTGTTATGGACAAACTGTGGTTTGCACAGAAGTCCAACAACAGAACACCTCATGGCTCAGATCAGGCAGGCCATTCCACCGAATCACGTCCCTCCAGGTATCACTGTGTTGCCCACATAAGCACTGAAATCTCCCAGTAGGACAATGGAGTCACCAGATGGAACAACCTCGCACCCCACCCAGCAACTCCAAGTCCATAAGCGCAAACGACAGTTAGTTGCCTTGGGAGACCCTGCCAGGGGACAAAAGCCCCTGGACAACATAGTTCTGGAGATCCCTGGGACACACAAACCCCTCCAACACAATAAGTTTGGTGATTCTCCCACTCCCCTTCTTTTATTCCTGTCTGCTCTGGCATTGTTACACAATACATATATTAATATGAATTATGAAAAGAAAATACAATTCAAAAGGAATTGGTAAGAGAGACATATAGAGAGTCTATAGAGCTATTCTTTGGCTCAACAACCAAATCATGGTTCTGCTTGCTAAGGCTGCCCGACAGAAAAAAACAGACAAACAAATAAAAAAGGTTATTATCATGTTCAAGAAGCTAGATTGAGATGATTTGAGGTTTGTGACAATGAGTGTTGGGTAAATTGGTGGCAGCAACATGGTCAGCCGCAAAACTCAGATGCAAGGTGGTGTTTAAACACTGCTCACTTGGTCACCACCAACTTCCTCAACCAGTGAAACAAGAAAGGATTGATCCATGTTTTCATGCCGTTTATGCCAGATTCTGACCCATCTGAATGTGAGCCTGGTGAAAACTGTAGTCTCTTAGCTGACGGGTGTGGCACCCAGTGCGACATTCTGCCGCAGTAGATCATGTGATTCAAGGTTCGATGTGTTGTGCACTCTGCATACCTTAGTTGTTACAGTTGTTATTTGAGTTACTTTGGTCTTCCTAGCAGCTCGAAACAGTCTGGTCATTACTGTCTTACCTCTAAATGCACTGAGTTGCTGCCATGTGATTGGTAGGCTTACCAGTTGAAGTTGCTGGAGAGTGTAGTTTCTTTTTTTAACTCAACAACTGCTCAACAACTCCAGTCACCACTTTATAATATGTTGAACATTCATGAGCAAGTGTAATTCCACCCCACATTCTGTATCTGTTGCTATTATACACAAAGCTCTATCAGGGCTGTTAATGCTTAAATAATCTACCCTTGGGAGTCCCATCCAAGAGCACAACACTCTTCATTAACTTCTCTGTCACTCGTCTAATAACGTGTTTTGTGGATTAAATTGCATGCACTGTGGGACGCAAAATTACTGACACGCAGGAAATTGAGGTTGTATAGACACAAAGGCATAAAAGCTAAAGATGCATATTCGTACTTACATTTGCGAGACACTTCTCTGCATCTTTTAAATTCACTTGAATGAATTTTTCTTTAGACTCCCCTCACCTTAGCTGAAGACCTTGCCATGCTGATTATAAAGCACTGCAGCTCATTTAGTTTTATTCAGAGTTTGTTCAACTGGAAAAAAAAAGAAAAGAAAAGGGAAATCATACTGTGATCTTACACCTGAAATGCATCCCTTGTGAGGTTTGTGATGTAAAATAACAAAGTAGCTAGTTTAATCATATGCAACTGAAATCTATGTTGTTTCCATCAATCACTCTCTGTTAAAGGAGATATACAGTAGAGATTACAAAAGTAAGGCTATATCACGTCTCTGCATTCGCTCCATTGGAATGTGATGTGAATATAAAATAGGTCTTGCTCCAAGCATGCAGGCAAACATACCCTGTTATGTTCTATATAGAAAAATAAATAAGTAAAATGTTACGTTGGCCTGAGTCTTGCAGACAAGCTGGAGGGCAAAGGCAGATAGTGTATTGAGAGCCTTGATGTTTACCTTGCAGAAGGAGATGAAAGCTGTTATTGGCCTCCCCATCGATTTCATTGCCTGGGACTGCTCTGAGGGTCAGACTTTCAATTTTCTGTAATTTATAAAACCTTGAGATTAAAATTCAATTAATTGGAAAAAAAAATCAACCAATAATTGCAGCTAAGTGGCCTTTTTACACATGTACCACATATTGACACATGCAGTCTACTATATGATTATTAGCAATTTAAAATGATTCTGAAATATTTTTGGCTGCTGTCTGCACAAATCATGACAAAAAGGCATCTTGGCTCGCTCCGGCTTTGTTACTAAAAGCCATTTTTATGCTGAGTGTTTTCTCCCAGGCAATCTGGCTTCCACGCTTTCATCACCTTTTATAACAAGCTGTGAATGCCATTTACGCAAATGGCACAGGATTTCATCTTTGGCATAAAACTGCAGAAGTTTTTGTGCTTTCCTTTTAGTATCAGAGGACACACTGTGGTATAGCTTTTCTCCCATAAATATGAAATCTATTGAAGAGAATTATCAGAAAGTATTGTAGTTAAAGGCTTGAAATGATGGATCGCTTCAGAACAAACCTGGAGGAAGAGAATTATGAAGGAAATGAAGAGAAATGATTCAACCATTTTTATACCCACCATATTTTATGTATATCACAAGGTTACAAAATGCCAAAATCTGACTCTTTCTTTTGCGGTTTGTATTTCAGTTAAGAAAAAAAAACAACAAATCAATTAAGACACTGGCATTTTGAGCAAGATACCAGTGTGAAGAAGATAAAGAGAAACATCAAAGAGAAAGGTGAAAAAAAGAAAAGAAAGTAAAAGCCATTACACAGGAGAGAGACAAACCAGTGTACTCCTAGCACCAACCCTAAGCTCAGATAAATGGAGAGGGTATCCCAAGTAAAATCTTGGCCATATCAAACATGTGGATGATAAAAAGTGAGATTTCTATACCAGATCAGTGAGGGCCCGGGTTAATAATGACCACCTCTGGTGCTGTTGGTCAACAGGGTAATGGTGGAAACTGTGCTGCAGCTGGCCAAAGACAAAGGAAGAGGAGAGGGGGAAGGAGTCTTAGGAAGCAGTGAGAGATAAGGAAAGGTAGGAGTGTGGAGGTGAAAGTAGGGATTGGCCAAAAGATGTTGAATGTGGAGCTGTCAGGCAGGATGAAAAGAGGAAGACCTCAGAGGTGGATGATGGATGCAGTGAAGGAGGACATGTAGAGGCAACCCTCTACATGTCCTCCTTCACTCTGTGTGACAGAGGAGGTTGCTAAAGATAGGGTGAGACGATCCACTGTGACAACCTCTAAAGGGCGGAACTGGAAGAAGAATAAGAAGACCAATATACAATATTTACATTTTAAAACGTAAACCAACCTTTTTATATTTCTGTATTATGATACTTACCTCTTAATTTGCTGATATTTGGTAATATTGATGAAGTGGCAGGTGAAAATTATATATTCTAAGTTAATACATTGTTCAGCAGACTTTGTTTGAAACAAATACACTGCAGATGTTCACAGACAGCTCGTCTCTAGCATGTATATTATGAGCATTCTAAAAACGCTGGTAATGAACAGCAGCTGTTAAGCTCCTTTTTCCAGAAAAAGATTGTTCACAAATTAATTATACATGAACAGATTTAAGCTCTAAATCACAGTGTGACAGACTAACACTCTCTGGAGACTTAAAGTTCTAGCTGATGAATCCTCAGAGGGCATCCTGGCCTAAATCACATTATTAAATCCAAGTCTCCGGTTATGATACATTCTGTTCTTTCTGGGTAATTGACAACCTTAAACAAGTGCTTCTGCGTGTCTACAAAATGGGCAGCTTCCTATCTGTGTACTTAGTCATAAAGCATGACTGATCCATTCTTTTTAGTGGCTCCAGCAGGAACAGTTAGCTTTAAACACAGTCTTACTGTTTCAGCTGAGGCAGAAAGCCATGACGTGTGGCTCAAGGTTCCTCTGCTATTCAAGACTGACGGACACTGATGTGGCAGGCTCGCAGCAGGTGAACTTCATCAACTTCAAGGAGGCATCAAAGATCACAACCATGACAGTATTGAAAATGGTAAAGAAAGAAAACACCAGCGGTCTCCGATAAAATATTTCTCAGTATTTATTAGAGGGCAAAAAGAGAGACATGTTTCAGCAAAATGCTGCCATCCATGTACTTAAGGACCAACAACATAAAAACAAGGTAAAATTACAGCACCAATCAGAAAGTAAAGCTCTAATTACAAAATAAAAAACATGCCGAAGGTAGCAGACATGTGCCAACATCCCTGAAATGGTGTAAATAAGACTGAAAATGCGAAATGAAGGTAGAAGTACAGCAGCAAAAAATCCATCCATCCATCCATCCCTCCACCCATCCATCCATCCATCCATCCTCTTCACAACTTATCCAATTTAGGGGTACACCCCAGACAGGTCGCCAATCTATTGCAGGCAATTCTGTGATACTTCTGTTTAAAATCTACCCACAGACTTTCAGTGTTCAGGTCTGGGGATTTTGAAAAACTTCAATTTGTGTTTTCTTGAAGTTGTTCATGGTTGACATTGCTTTGGACTCGATGAACTGTGCCTCTTTTTAATTTCTTGACTGACTGCAGAACAGTTCTTCCAGAATTTGTTGATATTCAGTGGAACTTATTCCCTCCTCTTTCTGCTCAGCATTACACGTGCCACTAACCCCGCACAACACCAAATATTTCACCCTAGAAAATGATCTTCAGATATAGCCTATTTTGTCCTTCAAACATATCTTTGGTCCCACAGAGCTCAATTTTGACCCAGTCTGTTCAAAGCACTTGTTCCCAAAGCTTATCCAGATATTTCATTGTACACTTTAGATCATAGGCTGTATATAAAAGATGGGCATAGATTCATCTCTGGAATGGGAAGCCAATATGAAGGGCCTTAAACGTGACTCTTCTGGTTGCAAAAAGACTGCAGGTTGTATAGAAAACATCCCTTGACTGAATTCAGAAGACACTTTCCCAATGAGTTTATTGGCTCAGTGGCTAGTTTGAAGTCATACTGAATACAACATGGTGTTCACTTTGTAAATTATGATCCCCATCAGTGTCCAGATGGACAGTAAAGCTGGGTATGTTTTTACTGTGGGACTTTGTTTTCAAAAAGCTAAGCAAGTCAGGAGTTCAGTAACCAGTGAATAACGTCACTATGATGGTTACACCCATCTTTTATATACAGTCTATGCTTCAGATATTTATGATGTTTGTGGCAAGAGGAAAGGAAAGGAAAGGAAAGGAAAGGAAAGGAAAGGAAAGGATGCACAATGTATGGGAGCACCTCCACCTCTGCATCAGATAATGCAGCTCATTTGCAGGCAGATAGAGGTTTTATAGCGGGTCATGCGGACTTGCTTGGTCTTCCAGGTTTTCTTTTAACTTCCACGGATCACCTTAAATGCCATTTGTTAATGCCATTTCAGACACTGGAACTTGCAAAATGGAAAAAGGTCACATATCTTTTGTAGATTTCCCCCCTTTGTAGGCATTAATTAGCTTTGTTCTCCATGATCCAGTGTTTTTTGAGTGTTACCACAAGGACTGAAGAGTCATAAAATCTATCATCTCCAGAGTTATATTTAATGTGGAAGATTCCTAACGACAACTCTTGTCCTGCCTTGCAAGCCCTAATGAGCCATTTAAGGCCTAACACAGCAAAAAGGTTTATAGAGAAAAGGGTTTCTAAAATGCTGCTGTTTAAATCTTTTCTTTTCAAATCATTAAAATAACACGTAACACGTGTTCTGCTATAAGAAAGGCTCATTGTTTGTGTTTGATAGCTGCAGGGTTTGTATCAGCTTCTTTTCACTCGAAATATTAACAAAACATGTAATCCACATACAGCTGTGTACAGAGTCACTTTACCTACTTTAATCAAATGAACTCAAAACCTATTTTAAAGACAGTCTTCATGCTTTCACATTAAGATTTCTAGGAAGGCTTTGACCTCTAGATGTCAGTGTTGTGTGAGGAGTCTCAGTTCCTCAAATGTATAGTTATCCTGTTTTCACCCAGTGTTGGTAGCAAAGCTGAAGTTTAACCAACACTAATTACTGTAATCGCAATTGTTTACTTTCGTTATGTGATGCTGATTGAAACTGAGTTTGCCTCCTACTGAACCCCCATCAGGCTTTCATTGTCTTCAGGCACCAAATCACTCTCAGAGCTATCCGATGAAAATAAAACATGTGGGATCACTTTGGTCTCATTGCCGTCTAGTTAGGTGGCTGTGTCTTGGATTACTGTCACAGGTAACTTTGGCAGAGAAGAACACCCTAACTCCTCCTGGGGATGAGGAGCTAAATTTGATTTTCATCCTCCTCTCTGCTTTCACCTCATGGTGAGGATTACACTGCAGGGTTGTTTCACATTTCCAATCCTTACTTATCTCTGCAACCCTTTTGGCTCAGGACCCTTTAAAGGAAAGTTATGTCTCCTTACTCTGTGATGCTGAATCACAGGATGTAATATGTGTGGACGACAGTTGTAAGCATTTCAGTTAAAAAGTGACTTCCCCTTTTCACCTCATTTAATTTGAACAACTATCTGGCTGTGGAGCTTCTTTCATGACCTCTTGATTAATTTACAACAAGAGAGTATAACATTAAATTTTGTAAAAACATTTGATCTAAATTATACTTCTGTAAAACAAAGTACCAAGTAAATCCTCATTTCTATATATTTCATCAGGAAAATGGGAATTAGTTGGAGTGATTAAATTTATAAATAGCTCCAGAAACAGTCTATAGACAGAAATAGAGTTTTTACAATTACACTGAAATTGAAATTCAGAATTTGGTACAACTACTTTTATTCTAAGCCACAGCCTGAACTTTCTTAGGGAAGCCTTCTTGTAGTTCTTTAAGGAACAGTTCTCCAGGGTCCTCTAAGGACATTCAAAGCTCTTCATTGGGTGTTGGCCGCCTTTTGTCTCGTTCTCTGTCAAGATGATCCCACAGTGCTTTCATAATGTCGAGGTCCGGGCTCTGGGGAGGCCAATCCATGATTGTGTGTTTTTCTATCCAGGTATGTTTTTACTGCACTGGCGGTGTGTTTGGGATCTCCGCCATGCTGAAAAATGAAGCTGATGCCAATCAAATGCTTTCCAGATGGTATTGCGTCAAGATGTGAATTGTGTATTTTTCTGTGTTCGTAATTCGATCAATTTTGACAACATCCTCAACACCACTGGCTGAAGTGCAGCCCCAAACCACGACAGAGCCTCCACAGTCTTCTGCAATTGGCTGTAGACACTCACTGATGAACGTCTCTTCTGACCTGCCAGGTATATACTGATAATGATTTGAGCCAAAGAGTTCTAATTTGGATTCAATACTCCATTCATCACACCTGTTGCCACTGATTTTCAGTCCAGTTCTTGTACAATTTGCAATACCTCAGCCTTTTCTCACAGTTTCCTTCCTTAAGAAAGACTGCTTGACAGCCACCCTTCTACTGAGACCATTTCTGATGAGGCTTTGGCGAACCGTAGATGGAGGGTTGAGGGGCCAGATGCATCCTTCAGGTCCTGTTTCAGATTTTTTCTGAATGTTTCCTCTTTCTTCAGACCATTACTTTCAGATGCTGTTCATTTGTTGTAGATAGTTTTTTGTTTTGTTTTAGGCCTGTCACTTTTTTTCTTTTGTTCTCCTCAAAACTTTTCACACCATACTAAGATATACCAAGATATCTAATAGCTAATAGCCCTTTTGCAATCATGTTGTTGGTGCAAAAAATATTATTCTATGCCTGCCAGACTGTGTTATCTTTGGCATTTCTCAGACATTCAACTAAAGAAATGGGAATAAACTTTTTTTGTTTTTGTGTCCTAATCAGGGACAAAGACACTGAGTGAAAAAACAAAACACAGCCAATAGTCATAAATAAATAAACAAATCAACCAACTAAACAAACAAAGACCTTTGCAAACTACTGCTCAATACCATCTTAGAAAGATCATCTGGCTCCTCTGTGGCAAAATACTGTATATATGATATGATGGATGGCTCAAGACTTTGCACAGTATTGATGGACTTCTGATGATTCTGATATTAAAGATATATTTTTTAAAATCCAGTATAATTGCCAATAGCCTTTAAAAATTTATCAGAAAGCAATTCATATTTAAGAGTGTATAAACCTGTATAGACTAATATCACCTGTATATGCTAGTACATGTACAGGTGACATTAGTCCACTATTTGGTGATAGCACAAATCAAAGCACTGAACAGAGTAATATTATGTCAGGATTGGAATCCTCCTCTGGGGATACTGGAGTCTGTGAAAAAGCTACAAAATTATAACACTGTTTCTATATGCAGCATATGTTTAGTATTTCTGTTTACCACACTCCTTGTTATTGTCATTTTAACAGCTATGTACATTCCTTTCTTTTTTTCAGGAAAAAACAAATGACTCAGTAAAGAAACATAAAAGCTTGGTCTGAAATCCCCAAGTGATCCCCTTGATCATATTTATTCTGTTTTTGTATCACCTCTTACTCCTGCAATATTATCACTTGCCTGTTTAATAATTTCTGCTTGTCCTTTCACCTGTCCCCCATATTTTATTCATTTTGCCTGTAGCAAAAGGATAGACGCAAAAGCAGAGAGAGCCACTAAAAGGACAAAGGGAAATCATCTGGTGGAGAAACGGTGTGTAAAACGCTCTTTCTCGGAAACAACAGTGCTGAAGATGTTAGCGCTTGAATGGAGAATCTCACTAAAATGTCTAAAACGTACTCACCCCCAACACTGACAGCATGCACACCTCCTGGGTCATGTGGATCGCTGTGCTTGTCATTCGTCACCACACATGTCCTTTTGATAAATGGTAAGGGCAAAAAGGAGGGCATGAGAGGACAGCAGAATAATTCTCATTTGTATTCTAATCATCCAAACATACAGTTTTTGTAAAGAACATTTTCATTTTGGTATTTAAAGGAGCATTACACAGCCTTTGCTCTGATGTGTGAGAGAGAGGCTTGGCAGCTATCAAGACAAAATCCATTTTAAAATATTAGTCTGTGAGGCCTCTGTAACAAGATGAGATCTTAAGAAGCAAACGTGGGAATACAACCACTGGGCAATGTTTATCCGTTTTATGTATGAGAGCTTAAACTTTGGTTTTAAACTGCAGGAACAATCAATATCTGAGGACTATCTCCGACTGTCTCTCTCTCTCTCAACAGAGTAAACCATACTACTGTCCGTGCTTAATGGGCTGGAGCTGTTTATAAGGCTAAAAGAAAAAAAAAACCCAACTAAGTAAACACAATTTGAATGGTGATTCCTTGGCTGCTGACTGGATTCTAATCCATTCAATGCCACAGTCCTATTAACCTCAGTATACAGCAGACAGAAGCTTTGATTTGAGTTTTACCATCATTTGCAGATCCTGATCAGTCCATTGATTCGTTTTTTTGTGTTTTTTAGGGACTTTTGTGGTGGTGCCAAGAAGCAGAACAAAATGCAAACAATGGAAATCAAAAAGTCAGCTGGCAAAGCACCTAAACACATATAAACTACATATTGCTTTTTTTTCTTCTTCACAAGCGTGAGTCAGTTGTTGATGGAAGAGGACTCTATATGGAAATATGTTTAATTTATTTCATGCAGAAGAGTCTGTAGAACTGAGAAACATGAATAAGCCTGCAGATGGTCAACACTGTGACAGAGATAAAATACCAATCCATTTCAGCCACAAATTGATGTGTGGAACATTTGAAAAGTAATCTATTGTTGGAGGAAAGAAAAAAATCACGGATGAATGAGAATCTTATCTCAAACTCAGATTTCAAAATTTAAAAACATGATTGACACGAAACTAAAAGATTCTTATTTGCAGCCCAAAATTGCACAACTATTTACCCAAACTGCCAGTGCTACAATCAAAAGGAAAAATGTCATTTCTGATACAATTCTCATTTCACTGCCCTCATAAGTGATGTACAAACTTTTTTGGACGTTCACACTGTTGTGGATCAACAACACAAAAAGTTCTAATGCACATGTTCTTTTGTTTGTGTTTTTGCATAAAGGTGACACTGGGAAGCAAAGATACTAGAAGAAAAACAAACCTTTGTTGCGGAGAGGCTAAACATCAAATCTGTTATACTCAGGGTGTTAGGTGAAGTTGGGAAGAATTAAAGCCACTGAGACTCTTCGCTGACTTCAGAGCCAGAGCCCGCTTTGTTGAGTGACAGGACTTTGAATGTGTTTACCATCCAATTTGCCTGTAGTCTTTCTCCGTCTGAGAACGTGTCAGCAGAATTTTAATAAAGATGGCAAAAGGAGGAAAAACATGAACTTTCTCTTTGTGTGAATATAGTCCTCAACAGAGAATACACAGTGGAAATTAACCATGTGGTAGCAACTCAAAAAAAACCCCAATATTTACTTAACTACCATAGGACATAAATCTATTACTTGTAACTAAACTAACTAAGGCCCCAGTCACACAGGCCTGAAGATCAGTCAACTACCCCCCTGGCAACTGCTAGTGAAAATGTGTATTCACAGACTGGTTGGTGAGTGGTTGCTGCAGGTTGTTGGCAGTTGCTCGGTATACAAAGAGGTCCCCAAGAACCTCCTTGTGATTTCTTTGATTAGTAGCAGATTGCTGCAGTTTTCTGTAGTTTGTATGGAAGGTGCCAGCTTGTCTACAAACAGTTGCTTACTACTCAGCAGTGAAAAGTGTGTTACGATGGGCATCTAGAGCAAAAAAAAAAAAGAAAAAAAAAATCTAAATCAAAAATGCGGCGCTGCCCGCTGTGATGAACCCTGAATGAGGGAGCAGCCAAAAAACCCGCCCCAAGCAACTCATCAGCAGAACAATGGAATTTTGTGAGTGACTTTTACAAAACATTATAAATTCTGCACATTACATATTTAACAGACAGACTGCTGCATAAGCTAAATGTACATATCTGTTAAAGTGCACCTTGATCTTAAGCGATATTTGGCCATCAGTTTCACCCCTCCCAAGCTCACTGAGTACCGTCGCAACTGGTTTTCACTCCAAAATCATTAGGTGCTACGTCCCTATTTAGCATCATTTTTCAGCAAAGTTGATACAGTTCATTCAGAATCCCTTGGTGTTTGACAAAGTGCTCTCCAAAGACATGTAACCATGTAACAGTTAAGCTTATAGCAGATGTTTCTAAACCAACTAAATAATGACAAAAAAAATTAAGTAAAACAAACAAACAAACCAAAAAAAATTATGTAAATAAAATGAAAATTAAAAATCCTATAGAAACCCAATCTCACACAACCTCCTCTTTTGCTCATTTACTTACTAAAAGCCGTTACCAATTAACATGGCACTTTGGGGACACTTATGGGAGAAAATATATCTGCTATAAATACATCAGTGGGAATCTTGCATAGTTTGAAAGAAAACACAACAGGTTGACTTCTCTAAATTATAATGCCAGCAAGGTACTTGAACAGTTTTTGCCCTTTAGTGATAGTGAAAGAACAGGACACAGTGACATTTTATTTCTGCGGTGCTTTGGTGGATGTTGTGCCATGCTAACACTGTTGTCCATAATTTCTGAGTCAAACAATTGGCCTCTGAACAGAAAGAGACAATGGGTCATGCAAGGACGCTAACAAGTAGAAGCTATTATTGGAGCACTGCAGGAAGATTTCAGTCACCAACAAAAACATTTTCTGAAGGCTTATATGGCGTGCCTAAGTACACACATGCGCATATACAATCACGCCCACTTTCCTCGCACACACACGCACATGCACGCAAACACAGATACACACTGTATCACTCAAAAGGATAGATCCTGACAAGCATATCTTCAGCCTCTTAACTCTCAAGAAATCTTCTACTAAGTGGAAATGAAGACTTGATTAGAAATAACTAACTTAAACTTATTCAGATTATATGACATGCCTGAGGTTTTAAAAAGGAGATTTAAATATTTCCTGTAGTATGCCAGCTTATTCTACATTATATAACTAGATAGTGTCCAATACTGCAGCTGCAGCCTTGCTGGCTTGCCAATACCTCTCTGCTGCTCAAGTACGCTTTGTCCAATCCAGGCTTAGAAGCCTCCTTCTTCATCTTACCAGGCCCTTGGGGAACCACCAGAAGGTGGTGGGTGCTTATCGTAGTGCTGCCGTGACAAACAAACCACCTTCTGGCATCTGCTCTTTGCAGCTACAAAAGAGTTTTTCAGTAAGCTATGTTCACACTCTGAGGATTTGCCAGAATACAGGAGAATCCTGCTCAAAGGTGAGAGTGAAAGTCAAAATGCCAAACCTTGGCTGATCTAGCTTCTGAATGTGATGATGTGCTGCTTTTCTGGTCGCATTTCATTGTAAAAGTGGGTATATTTTGGCATCTTCTGCTCTTCTGTAGAACACAAGAATGCACGTGCATGTGTGTGCGTGTGTGTGTGTGTGTGTGTGTGTGTGTGTGTGAGTGTGAAGGCCTCATATTGAGTTTTGGGGAACTATGAAGGGCATTTTCTTTTCCATCTTCTTACACAGGCAAAAATCCAAAATGGTCACAACAGTAACCCCTAATCTTACTGCTCCTCCCAGCTTTTACCGAGTTCCACCATTTCTTTCCAAACTTCACTTGGATGGTCTCTAAGCTTGAGTAATGGATAAAAATGACCACATAAAATAGCCATGACTGTGAGAAAGTGTTAAATCCTAATAAATCATCTCAAGCTTCATTTCATATAAAGCAGTCTGTGCTTGAAGCCTAAACATTTTTTTTGGGATACTGTGGAAGCAGAGCCTTTTTTAAAATCCCTCTTTCAAATGAAACCTTTCAAGTGATCATCAAGGTTCTTTTGTTTACTAGCCTGATGCTGAGCTCTCTGGCCAACAAAAGAATAGGGCCCAAGGTAATGAGGGAGACAACGGGCTGAAGGAAAATCAATGAGAAGGCAGCCTACAGCTCACGCCCACCATAAACATAGGGATCATCTTCAGCTTGACACTCAGTCGTAAGTAATGTTTTATTCCATGTCTATTGTGAAGTTTAAGTATTTTCCATCATTTCCAGCTTTAAAGACATAGCCATACTTTTGTTTCACCACACTTTGTAAAAGGTGGTTTTTACATTGCTTGTCCAAAAAAACCCCAAAACAAAAAACTCAGGTCTCATTTTGCCAGCCGCCTCCATCCAGCATAAAGTGGAACATTTAGCACATCATCACATGTAATCCAGCAGTGGAAATGGGTGTTGAACAGAGAGATCAAAGGGCAGCGGCTTCAGAAATGTTTTCTAAAAACATTAGGAGTTCATGAATTGTCAGAGTTGTTATCAGCAAAATAGAAAAAAAAAACACAGGAAGTGATAGGTACAAAATAAAAACTGTTCATGTGTTGTTTGGACTGTCCCCACTCCTCTTATCAGCCCTGCTAATCAGATGATTAAAGCAAATCTGAGCCTTAATTATCCCTGTGTTGACTAAGCTTGACTGACCCTAGTTTCTATAAGCATGGCCATTATAATTTTGGGCTTTGTAATGGTAATATATTTTTTGATACTAATATATTTCACAACATGCCTGTGCATAACACTGACAAAACTTTATAAATTAAAAGAAACAAAACAAAAACCTTTAATAACAAATGTCTTTGTTAATTAGTTAGCTTGGAAATATGTATATTTACAATGCTATCATATTATAAATGTTAAAGGGAAGTGAATGGGAAACCTAAATGTTAGTGTATTCAGGTAGAATGCAAGGGAAATTTTTAGAGACGCCACTATTCAAAGCCAGTCATAGAACCTTTCATAAGAAACAGCTAATTAATGCAAAGATGCTTTAATCCAAGTGAAATGTTCAAACTTGAGGGAAAAAGTGCAGGACTTATAAGACTGTCAAACAAATCCTACAATTTTTCAAGAAAATGGGTGAAAGAAAATAAGTTTCACATGCAGACTATCACACCGTCATACATACAATGAGTGCTAACAGGCTTACAGCTATTGTCTGTAAAACTGCTTTGCTTATGCATGTTCCAAATCAACAGGGACTGAACAAACTACCCTCAAATGTGCACTGCATTCCATAAGAGGCCAAAATTATGTTTCCTAAATGTGCATTTACTGAAATGCATTTGTGTCACATGCTACTACTGGTGGGTGTACAAAGACAAATGCACTCTTCAACACACAGTTACAGTCGCTTCACTGCACACAGTAGCAGACTGCGCTTTATGGGACTTCTGAGAGCTGTTGAGAACCGGGTATTTTATAGTTACTGAAGGGATCGTGTCTTCTGTCCGAACTTTCAGAAATCAGGCAAAACTTGTCCAGGAATATAGTTACATTTGAGGAAACAAGACAGACAGAGAAATATACGTTTCTGACTCAACATAAAGACAAACTAAGAAACAAAAAGACAAGTTTATTTGCTCTAGTCAAATCTTTGAAGCCAGTTATGTCACACTCAGCATACCAGATACGTTTTTTCATATTTCTGTTGTTATGAAAGGATTCAATCCTCAATGCAATAATCTTAAAGTGATTCTCTACCTGTTTGCTGACTTTTCTCTATTCCATGCTTTCTGTTTCTGGTGCCAGTGAAAAGTTAGGAATGAAAAGGCTGTCAAATTCATCTCCTTTATGCAGTCTTGCACCTGTGCACCTATGTGAACTCACGTAACTATTCTGAGCACTTCAGTCAACATCAGAATACATAAAATCCTAGACCACGAGGGCTTAGTCTGCCAGTGCACAGTTTGCACATTTGTATTCAGCTGCTGCCGTATGGAGCGGTCAAAGTTTTTCCATTGAGGAATGTCAGCTTTCTATTCTTTGGGGTCTTAATAAACGGGCTATTTTTGTCTTTATGTTTGTCATGCCAATGCAGTATTTGTTATCAAGGATGTGAGGCATAAACGTTTTGTGAAAGGTGCCCATGTACTTGTATATAGATCTAGCTAGATGTTATCTGAATAGGCAGCTAAATAGATGATTCACACTTGAAAAATTATGCAATTTATTTTTAAATGCCAGATTATTTACTGTTCACTTTGCATTTTATAGCAATATTAAACAAATAAATGTTTATGTGGGGTTAGAGCAGGTTAGCTACCCAACATTTTTGATTGTCTACAATAATTCTTCTTCATTAAAATGTCATTTTTTCTTCTCCTGCTTTTGTAGCATTTCTTTCAGGACTTATTTTTTTGTGTCCAGCATTCAAACTTGCTATGTTAGCAGCAGAAGTAAAAAAAAAAGTCTAACCACTGATGCTGAAGTCACTGTAAATAGATACATTCTGAAGCTACTGATTAAATTGAAAAAGTCATTGTTTTTGTGGTATGAGCTGAGACTGGTTTTCATTGATTCTGCTGAGCTGCTTTGATGGGTCTGCAGAGCTCTTCAGGTGGGAGTGACCAAGTATCCCAAGAGACTAGCGCCAAAGCTAATAAAAAAGTCAACTGAACAATTTAATCATTCAATCTCAAAAGTTTTAGGGGGAAAAATGGTCCCTCAATGTAAATAGAGCATACTCTGTTAGAAAGAGTTTACATTAGGTGTAGGCTAAACTAATTCACATTTAAGGCCACCTTCCCTTCTCAGAATCATTCCACCTGATATGAAAAGATATTAACTGACATTTTGATTATTTGTGCTGGTGTATCATCTGGGTAGCTGTTCAGCTAATGCTATGGTATGAAATGACTCTTTTTTTATTGCCTGAAGCCTTTTCCCCAAGGGGCGAAGGACGGTGAGTGCTGACCCATTTGCTATATTTCCTATTTTTGCTGGGATCTGTGAATTTCCTTTACACAAAAAGCTGGTCTCCTAGGAGCTGATAGTCAGCTCACAGCCCATGATTTTTTTTAAGGCTGAGTGCACAATTGTATCCTGCTGGTTCCTCTGTTGTGCAGTGGAGTTGCTAAACTCCAAAAAGGCAAGCGACTCTATAGATGTGCAGCATCCTCCAAAGGAAGAAGTCTTTAAAAGTGTTGTGGTCTTGCGGAAAGGAAATTTCACAGAACTCAAAGATATTCCCCGCGTTCACCTCCTTGCTGTTAACAGCCTGCCTCGGCTTTAGAATTTAACCATCGCCTTTTCAGAGTGATGTTGGTAAAGCAGTACAAACAGATAAATCGTCCCTATAATCAGATAATTCCTGATCATGATTTTAAAAAGGTCTACTGCTTATTGTACTAATTTGAACAGAATACTGATGCTCCAGTAACACTCATAAAAACATTAAAACCATCATTAATAAATTGTAAAATGATAGGTTATGAAATATTAAATCATAATTTTACTGTTAAACAATGCCAATGGTGGCTACAAAAAAACGATTCCTTAGCCTATTAGTCTGCGTCTTGATGGTACCTGCTGTGATGAACCCTGAATTTTCCCATTGCAATGGGATACACAAGTGATGTCCTGGGTGGCTGTTGTGCAGATGGACTGTGCTTTCCTTCTAAGTCCGTGTGAGTCCAAGTCCAGGTGCTCAGCACCCACCAGCCTCCCTGCAGTCTTCTTCGGATTTTTGTCCTCTTTTGTGCAGATGCCATACCTGGCCGTGCAGTTCAGGCAGAGGATGCTCTCAATAATAATCCTAGAAGTTTTTCAGCAGCTGAGGGGACCAGACCCACCTGTTTCAGCTTTCTCAGGAACAACATCCTGGTTATGCCATATGTGGTCATTGTAATCATTATACCTCTGAGCACATGGTTTCATCTATTATTACAATGAAATTAAATGGGACAGTTTTGCAGTTGTAAACTTGCTATATAGTTATCATACAGAAACTATTGCAAGTGGTAAAAAGCCACCACATCAAACATATTAAGCATAAAGAATTGTATTATTACCTTCAACCAGTTCAACCAGGAGTTTTGTAGAAAATAGAAAAAAGTAGAAAATAAGCTAGAATTAATTTCAGCATATGGCAGTGGTGTTCCAATATGTGAAAGCATCATGCTATATTACATTATTAATATAAATCTTTTATCACATTAATTTCAGAACATTAAAAGGTTTCCAAGCACCACACAGAAATGACCCTTTTATTGTTTTATTGTTTACACATTATCATATTATCATATATCAATGTATTACTGAACTATTACTACCTGGTTTTGTCTCATGGGCATTGGTAAATTTGTTTCCACACCTCTAAATATTACTCCACATTATAAATGTTAGTCTCATATTATTCAGCTGAAAAACAGAGTTGATAAAGAGCTATTACTTAGTTGCTGCTTTGGTAATTACATGGTAATTAAAACTAATAAAGTACTACTAAATTATATGCTTGGGGGTGGTCTTGTTAGCTCCTTGGCAGGTGCATCTAAGCACCAATGTTAAAAGTATACTTTGTTTTTCTGAGACAACTGTTGCTCTTGACAAATCATCTATGATATAATACATGACAATATAGGAAATTAATGTAATTGTTTTATATAACAAATTAATGACTGTAACAAAAATTCTAAATGTACAAATCTTGGGTAAATATGATTATCATTTTTTTGTTCCTTAATTTTAAAATAACTTCGATTTATTACATATGACTGACAAAGTGTTACATATGCAGCTATTTGTGTGAAATTGTAAATGTGGCGGTTATTTTTTAAAAGGCTGGTCTGCTGTAGCTCAGAAAAAGGTACACTGTGACATTAATTCCTTCCTTTTCACTTACTCAAAGCGAAAAATCTGTGGGTCAACACCTTTCAGTCTGGCAGCTAAAGGGAAAAATTTAGATGTCAGTAATGTCTCTTAAGCTGCTCCACGGTGCACCATTCCCAGAGGAGACTGGAGGAACACACTTGCATCTGTTTGAACACTAACGTAAGCGGTACGAGACCTGTGTTATCCCTGTTACAAAGCTTTTTAAGACTAGTCTGAGCGCCACACTTCCAATATTATCTCTTCATTGAGTTGTAGAGTCATACAGCTCACTGCAAACCCACTGCTCATTCTGAACTACTGTAACTGCTGTAACATTTTCACTTCACAGGTACAGTGTGCAGCTCATTTCATGCCACAGTACTTTCAGAGTGAATCTATATCTTTTCCTGATGACTTTTATGCAGTTATGCCACCTCTGAAATATGCTACTCATTTTGTCTGAACACACCTCTGGCTCTTTGGGAAGTAGAATTTACAGTAGATATGAGTATAATATGCTTGACTAGAAGGATTTAGTACTGATGCATATCCTATAAATTTCACAGATGAACATGGTACTTCTATTGGGTTTGGTCTTTGCTTACAGTAAGTGGCCGTGTTTGGACAGAGCAGAGACTAGACAATAGGCTTAAATGAATAAGTCTTAGTGGTATCCCTCAGTAAATGTTACCTTGTGTGATGTTAAGAATAATAAGGTTTATTAACCAGGAAAGGAAATTATAGCATTTATAGAAAAGCGTACAGTTTTATCACTTAATTGCAAAACGTCCGTTGCTGCAATGTCTCACTGGAGTAATTTTATGTGTGTCGGTTCACATGGGACTGCATGTTTGGGCGTTTATCAATGTGTGTTTGTGTGAGAGTGTTTTTGTGTGATTAATGGATTAGAGGTAGCTAGAGATGGTGCTGTCATGTTAGATTATATGCGGTGACAAGCTTCACCGCGTCTCCTCATAGATCATATCATACAAACCACTCACATTCCTGCCAATTTTCAGCTTCAGTGCATGTGCTGCTCAAAACTGTATGTGTGTGTGCGTGATTGTGTTTGTGTGTGTGTGTGTCTGTGTGATTTATCCATTATCACTTGAGCACAGTGCAAACACTAACATAACTACTGTTCAGTTGAAGCCGCCAGTAATTTCCAGGACTCTTTAGGACGCCAGAGCTGTGAGTCACGTGAAAGATACATGAAGTTTTTATTTGGTCACATGGCAGATGAAGACCTACCAGCTTGTTCTCATTCTTGGCCTATCAGTTAGGGCTGGTTTATTGTGGTGTGCCTCACTTTCACATGGTGCTTGACGCACCATATTATGGCATATTTCAGTGTGTGGGGTTAGTGTTTTAAGGGGGCAAAACCTTAACAAGAGGTTTTTGTGCATGAGCATGACCCAGTGAAAGTTTGTGAAAAAGAAATAAATCAGTGTGTGGAAGAAAAAAACAAACTAAAAACAAAATGCAAAGTCCAAACAGGATGCAAACCATAATCTCTTGGCTGACAAACCTGTGAGGTATGCCACCACCAACTCTCCAGCCCCTTACCACAGACTTTTTAGGTCTCTATTCAGCAGCCAATATTGCATCAAGCCAATAATGCATCAATGCACTGGGGTGAGAACATGCTGGATCTTCATAAAAAGCTGATGGACAAAGTACTTTTTTGGCTTTTAAAGCTGTTCTGAACATTCAGTTAAATTGGGCCCAAGTGAAATTTCTTCATAAATCTCCCAGAGGAAGCCCCCCAAAATGACTTCAGTGTTTTGAGTAATATCTGGTCACAGTGGAACAGAACAGCCAAAGGCACTAAAGAAAAAGAGACAGTGAAAATAAAGTTAGAAAGAAACACCAAAGAATGATGTCATGAAAAATGTTAATTCACCTAATTTGAGCAAAAATGTGGGGCTTTCCAATACAAATGGAATGCACAACCTTGAAAGGTAACACAGGTAAAAACACAAATAACATCAGTTTTTTCAGCTCAGAATTGAACCTTGGGGATAACTGCACATGTGAGAAGCACTGGTCCACGTGTAGTGAAGTGAATGAATCTGTCACCTGATCTGACAGATGTCGAAGACTTTTTCTGTTTTCTTATAATTTTATAAACAGCTGTCATGAAGTGTGGAGGGAGAATCCAAACGGAGGACTTGGAGGCAGAAAAAGTAAAACAAAGAACTAACCGTTTTTATTATGTTGCAAAAGGAAGTCTGAACAAATCATACCTCCAGGGGAACAAACAGGCATCACACAACGGAGGCACACTGAGAATGTACACACATCCTGAGAAAAATGACTAAGGGGGAGCCAAGACTGTTTATACACATTAGACTAATCAGGAATGGACACAGCTAGGTGACACATATAAAGACAATCAAGGGCAGGAAGTCAACTCAAAATCAGGCACCGAGACTAACTAACCAAGCAAAACAGGAAACAAACATAACTATTACTAAAATGAGGAAACAAGAAAATACTAAGCTTGAATGAACTCGATCAAAGGTAACACAGTAGGACAACATTACACAACTCAGCGGGGAAGGAAACGGGGAACTCCAGAACTCTAATAAAACAAGGACCAAAACTACACAAAACTGACTCTACAGACAGAAATCGAACAGGAAGTAAGGCACTCCTACCATCAGCTAAAAATGAAAAGCAAAAACCCAATAAACAACAAAAAAAAGCAACTACCAATTAGAATCATATAGATAGAAATCAAAATAGGAATTACAAAAGAACAAAACAAACAAACAAAAACTACAAAACAAAGCTTGGAACTTGAATACAAAGAGTGACACAAAATATTTAAATCAGAGCAAGATTTAAAAACAGTGACAACCAAATTCAAATATTCACATTCACAAGAAAAACCTAGGATCATGATGACAACAGTACCCCAAACATTGTAAATGAAACCCTACTAAAAAATGGTTAAACATATTACACCTTGTCTGTTTTTCCTTCCCTCTTGCTAAAACTGCTCTATGTAGGAAGACCCTGGCAAATTCTGTTCCTCACTCACACAGATCTTTTCACCCATCATTAGTTGATCCGGATATCCAAATTCAAACAAATATCAGGGGCGTTAGCAGGCGTTTGGACATCTTTGTGTGTTCCCCCAATTCTTGTTTTTTAAAAACTTTGAATGTGTATGATGTACAAACATTCCACCCTGGAAAAAAGAAAAGTTCAAAGAAACCATTAACAGCCCAAAATTACCATGACATTGATGCCCATAAACTTTTGACCACAACTGTATATGCTTTCTCTGTGCTCCATTGCCCCCACCACCACCACCAGCTTCACATAACCACAGTAGGAACCACAGGTGGGCTTTGAAGTTCAAAACAGCTAGAGTGTCGAATTACAGGAGAGCTGGGGGCAACAAACTTGACAGTTTTGGCTGAAGTCTAATTAAAATCTAATGTCTTGTCATCTGTAATTTTAATGTCTGTAAAGTGTGGGGCATGTGCAGATATTTTTCCTTTTTTTCCTTTTCATGGCTACTGGTGTAATTATTGTGTGTCGTTTTGGTGTTAGATTAGCAATTCTCAACAACCGGCGGGGTTCACACCTCCTGAGAGTACATTTAGTTCAGCAGCCTCCCTCTCATCTCATCAACACCATCCCTTTGGGATTTTCCATGCAATTATAAAACAAATTAGTTATGAAACCAGAAAATGGCCTTCAATTCTTACTAAGTAGAGCACTTTTTAATTTTTCTTGTTATACTTGGTATCAGAGGCAGAAATAACTTTATAATGTTTTATTATCCTGCGCGTCCTTCTGTTTATGATGGATACGCCAACTTTTGATATGATCAGCCATATGGTGTTTTTTATACGCTTTTCAGCTAGTATCAGATTATTCAGTCTTCAAACTGGTTGTTTTTTTATGGACTCTTATGCTGTGTCCATTTGCTGCAGTTTGGGCTTTTGCTTTGTATTAAGGCTATTTTACTAAAATGCCCCTTTTCCAGTATGTTTTCTGATATGCGTTTTCTAAAATAGTGCTGTGTTCATTCATCATCAATTTCATCTTTGCCCTCCTTAGTGGGGCAGGTTAAAGTGTCAGCTGTGATGGGTCAATTCAAAAGAAATTGCAACATGCCTGTAACATGGGTGGAGGGTGCTGCAGGAGCTTTGCTGTTCATGATGGTTACACATGGTTACTGTTAACTGTTGAATAATGTGGAAAATGTTTCACAGCAGAATCCATATTGCTGGGCAAATAGTAAGTTCCTTAGTGTTAATACACTCTGTAGCATGTTAATCTCCTGAGCTGTTATTAGTTTAGGCTGTTTTTGTGTAATTCTGTGGTAACGTCAGTCTTTCTCACCAATCATGAATTAGATATTTGAAAGATATTTCTGAAAGATACCAGCTCATTGCATTTACTTGGAATTCGGGCCCAAAATGCATGGGCCCCTTACGTTTATTTCAAAAACTGCTGATCTTCTGGGATTTTCCCACACAACAATCTCTTTATGGGTTTATGGTCCAAATAAGAGACAATGTCCAGTGAGTGACAGGTCTCTGGGCTACAATGCCTGGTTGATGCCAGAGTAAGTCAAATAAACACTCATTGCATTCGAGGTATGCAGAAGAGCATTTCTAAATGCACAATACATCAAACCTTTAAGCAGATGGGCTACAGTAACAGAAGACCACACCAGGTGCTATTCCTGACAGCTAAGGACAGGAAACTGAGACTATAATTTACAGGGGTTTACCAAAATTGACGTGGAGGTTATTTTCTTGGTGCTGATTGTACCAACTGAGCATAGTTTAGATACACAGCCTACCTGACAACCATCCCTTTATGACCACAGTGTACCCATTTTCTCATGGCCGTTTCCAGCTGGATAGTACACCATGTCACAAAGCTTGAATCATCCAGTAGAGTAATGGTGGAAAGGGAGATACTCATCATGGATGTGCCGCTGACTAATCTGCAGCAACTGTGTGATGCTATCACATCAATATGGACAAAAATAGTTAAAATAAACAGTTTCAAGAATATAAAATTCCCTATGACATTCTTCCACACATGATGGATCCAAGGATGTGAAACAGTGATATCTTCACAGTGCTGCAGTCAGTGTGGTAATGTATGATAATACCTCTGAAAAGCATCCTTATCCCACTGCTTGAGAGTGTTTGTGTACAGAGCAGAGTTGGCTTGGAGTGGAAATCATTTCCCCTGGTTCTCTTGTCTGTGGTGAACACAGGAGAGAGAAGAAGTTATTTTTGCAAAGAGAAATTGATATAAAAAAAACACAATAAATCAACGGAGATAAAAAAAAAAAAGACAATCCCAAGGAGACCAAAAACAGCTTGTCCGTCTTCATCTTTCCTCTGTGTCTGTTTCTGGGCGACACTGAACAATCACAACACACACCAGTCACACACACCAAAATGACGTATGGAAAGACACAGACAGGAGAGTGCAGGTGAGAGGCAGTTGTAAACACTGGGTAAACACTTGCCTCCTGTGAAATGGAAAGTATAAACAAGCTCCACTGGCTGAATTAGTGACCCCGAGAGAGTAACTGCTGGAACTAGAGACACACACAACCAACCAGCAAATGCACATTTTTCTCTCAATATCGAGCAACTTGCATTTGCAGGAAAGATACCTTTTGTGTTGCTCACTACATCTCAGTCAATACAAATGCCTCTGTAGAAATGCCATTCACAAGTCAATATGTGGATGTGGTGGCATTTTCCAGAACTAGAGTACAATTTGTATTGTTGGTACTGTGTGTGTACTACATTTGTATCAGACACAAACACAACACACTAGCAGTTAACATAATCCCAAATGCTGACAGGAAGAAGACAGTGACAGAATGTCCAACCCTGGCACAGCAGGTCTAATTATCTACTCATTTTGTCACAAAAGCTGCTTGTGAGAATTGCGAGTGAGAGGGAGGTGAGATGGAGAGAGGAGACATGAAAAAGGACAAAAGAGTAAGCAGGACAGACACACAGAGAATAAAAATAACAACAACAACAACAAAAAACCCACAACCATTATAATAACCAAGGAGTAAAAGGGGATTGGATCAAGAAATATAACCAAGTTACATGAGGTTGCAGTAATAAAAAAGGTGACAAACAACAGAACAATCAAGTTTAACAGAGAGAGGGTGAGAAAAATACACGAAGAGAAATTACAGCTAGACTCAGTTACCTATGAGGAAAATATTAAAAAAGAAAATATCAATATTTATCTCCTTTCTTTGTTTCTCTCTGTTGGATGCTTCCAAAGTCCACCATAGCAAAAAGCTTGTTTACAAAAAAAGTGCAAGAAGTCTGATCTCTACCTGTAGTGAAAAGCTGTGGTTGAAACATTAAAAAAAAATTGTGGCTTACACATTAAAAACAGCAAAACGAGATGGAAAAAGTTAGTTTGGCATGTATAAAAAGTTCCTTTCTTCCAAAATACATGTTTAGTAATGAAAGAAATTGTATGATTTTCATTATTTATCCAAAAACAAGGGGGTCTGAAGCAGCAATTGCTGAGACATCATTGCTTTCTGTCTACTGTCTTGCCTAAAAGCAAACAAACAAAGAAAAGATGCCTAATGACATCATTATGGAGAAATCATTCAAATATGCGAGAGCTCCCCTCAAGACTACACCACAGTAAGCTTAGCTTCATGTGTAAAATTGTGGACTGCACTTTTAACAAAGTTGAAATTGTCACGGCGGGAGGAGCTGCGGTGCGGCAAGGAAGGAGACAGGACCCCAAATGCAGAACTCCGGGAACACAGGTTTATTAAACTGAAGGGGGAACAAAAACACACATGAACTCCCCCCGGGAAATGCACGGGTTGGGAGGAGACCAGGGAAACCAGGAAACACGTGGGAAAGACACAGGGACCACAGCGAGGAACTACCACTATGAATGACACGACAAAGAACAGAAGAAAACAGAGGGCTTAAATACACACGAGGACTGATGAGGGAATAGGACACAGGAGGGCACAGCAGGTGCAGCAAATAAGGCAAACCACAGGGGGAAGCAAAGCCAAACACAAGACACAGGGAACACAGGACTATCAAAATAAAACAGGAAGAGACAGGACCAGGAACATCACAGGGGGGAACACCAGGGACCAGAGAAACCAAGGAACCAAAACAGGGAAACATAACTCAAAACACTGGGCCACAGGCCCAGGACCATGACAGAAATACAGTTCTACGGACCCAGGGTTGAAGGATTTTCGAGGCGGCACCACATCAGTAAAAAAAAGACTTGACCTTAAAATATTAGATGCTAAGTACAGTTCTCTAAACATTTTTGTTGCCACTGAGTTTGCTGATGGAGATCCTTTTAATCCTTTTTAGATTAATACGGACCCTTCAACCCCTGTGATTTTCCTGGCTGGCTCTTTGCTGGTTGCTGATGACCCTCTTTCATCAGCTCAGTGTGATGCTGCTGGCTATAAGCAATGACAACAGTGATCCTAAAGCTGCTATTAGTACTGTGTACACTCTATTTCATGGACTCACTCTCTGAAATTCATGCCTCCTACCTATTGTCCTCCTCTCCTGTCTTTTTCTTCTTCCTATCGATAACTGACAGTCTAACTCTGTTGTTTTTCCGTGCAGATCAGGATGAAGTAAAACTGAAGCACAGAATCTGAAAAAAGGGGTGGATGTGGGGAAAAGTGGTGGGGGTGTGCTCTGACTCTGAAGCAAGGAAGAACTAAGAATTTTTTTAAGAGAGAACACCCAGACTAGGTTGGTGTTTAAATCTACAAAATGTTATGTCATTATTTATTTGTTATGTCTCCTATAACAGCTGACTACTTTTACTGTGGCATTCAATGTAATCTTTTAAAGGGAAGTTCTCTATAAAATATTGAAAATAAAACCCTCACACTTTTAAGGGTTTGTAAAATGCCATAGCACCCCGCAACCCTTAGGCTGCAGTCAGATTCAGTGCAAATACAAGGCACTAAACTCACACGGCATTAAATTCCATAGGAGTTTACTTGGCAGTAACCTGGAAACTCGCATATTAAAAAAGTAAAAGTTAAGTTTTATTACAAACAGTAAAAACAATGTGGCATATGGGATTTCTAGTACTGTAGCAGATGACATCTCAGCAGTGATAGGATGCAAACTCCTAAGCTTAGTTTTATTATGCTGTCACAAAACTTTGAAAATGAACTGCTTTGGAATATATATATATATATATATATATATATATATATATATAAATAAAAGCAAAATAACAAGCTGTAAATAAACAACCATCCAAGTCTCAGAAGTAATTCTGTGACCATTTTTGTCTTTT
>JAMQGT020013663.1:0-145931 GCA_024447675.2 Pterophyllum scalare
ACACACACACACACACACACAGGTCATTATCTGATCTCTTGGTCTCCTCTCTGTCTACAACTTCATCCTTATCTGTGCAGAGATGCTCCTTCAGCTCGTCTCTCTGCTAAAGAGGTGTTTCTTCTCTTCGTCCACGTGCAATAAAAATGATACAAACCCAGTTTTGTTGTATGTTTGTTTGTTTTGGGTCATTTCATTCATGTGATACATTAAAACCGATTTTGAGGGGGAAACTCGTTATGAAATGCAGTTCTTTTGGACTTTTCGTTACCCTGCTACTTTAAGGTCATTATTTTAGAATTTAAATTTAAGCCCAAAATTAATTTAGAATTTTTTAACAATCGAAAATAACTGAAAAAATACATAGAAATCGGTATTATTGCGTTGAGTGGGTGCTCAGACGTGACTACCTGTGTCTCATCAGTAAGCGACAGGTCAGGCTGGAGCTGTTTCCCATTTGACTGAAAGTTCGAAAAAGTTAAAGAGCCACTCTGTCTGCGGGTTTGTTTACCAAGCAGAGCCTCGGGACAGGACAAGCTCTCCGGCCTTATCAGCGGATTTGTGAATAGGGCAATAATGAGCTCAGTTTTGATAGAGCAGCGCTGTCAGGTCAGATGTCACTCCATCCATTAGCTGTTTGATGGCTCTCTTTGATAAACCCGGCGGGCAACAACCTCATAATCAGTTACACTTAAAGGTTCCCAATGCGCAACACTGTCAGATTTATTTAGCATTTAGTTTTTTAAGTAAGGTTTGCCTTACTTTCCTCTTTTTTAAAGCTCTTTTCACAAATGCAACAGAGAGAATTGGCTGATTGGTTAGTTTTTCAATTAGTATCGGAAAAATTATGTTTGAAGCTCACTTATATAAAATAATCACACTACATGTCTTTGATATTTAATTCAGAATTTGTGTGTACTGAAAGAAAAATAAAATTGTATATTAAAGCGTTTATACTTCGTGTATTAATCAATCGATTAGACATATTTAAGAACAACTGAAAATTACAGTACAGCTCCATACCAACTATACAAAAAACATTTGATATTGAAATATCTGATTGCGTTCTACTATACAAGCATTTTCTTCCTTTTAATCACCAGCCTCTCATGCCCTGCAAAAACGCCTGAAACTGTCCGTGGTTGAAGTGCGCCTCAGTGTTTCCTGTTAAATCAGCCAGCTGGTTATTAGATATCTGTGTGGCAGTCATACTGGCCGAAGGTGACACGCTGTGATAACTGCAATTATACACGCCGCTGTTTCCATATCCAAGCACGGGATTATAGTGTCCAAGTGTTACATTGTAAGGCGCTGAATGGGAACCAGCACCGCAGAGCTTTCCGTCTCGCACCAGTACCGGCACCGCAACCCTCCTGGGTGCAGGTAGATAACTCGCCAGCTCCAGTGATTTGTCTTGCCTCTGCCGTTTACATTTGTACCTGCGGTTCTGAAACCAGATCTTGACCTGGTTAGAGGTGAGCTGGAGCGTGTGGGCCAGGTGCTCTCTCTCCGGGGCTGACAGGTAGCGCTGCTGTCTGAACCGTCTCTCCAGCTCAGACACCTGAGACTGAGAGAAGAGGACCCGGGGCTTCCTGCGCACTCTGGGTCGTTGGGGAGTTTTGCCGCAATCAGATGGACTGTCAAGACCGCTCATCTCTGCACCAGAAAACAAAAACATAATCAAACTCTGACACGATGAGAAAAAAAACCCTCACACAGTCATTTTGATTGTATTTAAAAATAAAATAAAATGAAATAAATCTGTAAATAAGGCAAGTCCAAAATGTTTTGATTTCTTTACTTCTTATCCTGTTCGTGTAATTTACACGACAATTTGTAATTGGTCTGAATGTGCAACACTTCTGCCACCTGTTTAGAAAATAAAATAAAGTTGAAACAAAGTGCAAAGTAATTTAATAAAAACTAATTTGATTTTTTTTTTGACATTTTGAAGACAAAACGATTTAAAACACTCCAAAAATCAACAATATATGATTTGCCTAACTCATATATTGAGCTTGAACTCAGTGGATAGACTGCGCCAAACAGGACGCATTTTTTCTTACAGTCAGTCTCCTTCTAATGGTCATAAATTTATACATTTAGGCGCTGATTACTTTCGGATGTTACAAAATATTGCAACGCATCCGCATAACTCATGGTTTAGTCAAATTCCTGCCTTCTGTTTAACTTATCAAACACAGATGTATGCCTTGTTTCAAAACGCGTCCAATATTCATTTTGTGGAGCGGCCTAAATTCACATCACCAGATGTTTTGTACATCGTATGGTCTCACCCTGCTCATTTATCTCCTCTTCTGCTGCTGGATTGTGAGTATCGAGCTTCTCCTGTATCCCAGAGACGCACGTCTCCGGCTGACATTCGTAAAAGTCGCTGTTTTGGGGCGCAGCGTGCACGTGTTGGTGCAGCAACGGCACAACCTGGTCAGTCATGAAAAAATCATTATCATAGTCGTCGTTGTGGTGCTCCATCCTTAAGATATCTTTAACAGAAAAAGGCGTCGAGGTCGTTGAACTGGGATGCATGCCCACCACTTTGGTGTTTAAATTTGATCCTGGCTGAGCTCGAGCTGCTGCTGCTGCTGCCAGACGCGTCTCTTAACTGGCTGATGAGTGAGGGCCCAAGAAGACCTGAATCATTCAATGGTCCGCGCTAATGAGCAAGGTAGAGATAGCTAATATCAGCCCCTCTTTGACCAAACGACCAACACCCACAGCCTGCGCGCACAACTCTGGAGCGCCAGTTTTCCTTCTCACCTTACAGGAGCATCTTTCAACTTGTCCGCCCTTCTCTCCCTCTGAAAAGGTGTAATTAGGGGGGTTAATTAAAAAATAGGACTTTTCGTGAGCGCCTGTGTCAGTAAGCACGACCCACCACTGAACGTAGAGGGTCATTTTGCACAAAACTTTGCCAAAAAGTGATTGCCGACGTTTCTGTGCTCTTATTAATGTCTATTATCCTTGTTTATGTTGGTAAATAGATTGTAGTCAACAGGAATTACGCACTGGTTATATGTAACAAATAAAGAAATTACCTGCTTTGCAAGTATTTCTGCATTACCTGTGTGTTGTCTACATTACAATCAATGTAGTATCTCTCTTTTTAAAAAAGAAGAAGAAAAAAACAAACAAAAAAACACATTTCTAGTCTTAATGAGACTTTTTACCTAAATAAATAAAGGATATACAAAAGTCGCCTTGCCATGACTGCAGTTTCTGCCTTGTGACGGGAATGTTCTTCCTTAATATCAATCATGAGAAATATGTTTTACAGCTTATAGATTAACAAATCATTTACAACGGTTTAAATACCTGCAGTCATTTGTGGCACAGGAGCGTCTCATTTAACTTTCGTCCTGGGAGTGTACGATGTTGAGTACTGCAGAAAGTTTTATTTTTACTAATAAATTTATAACAAGTTGCTATAACAAAACGATAGCAGCTAATCAAGAGAAACCATCCCAGAATAATCACTCTGTTTAAAATGGGAGCCATTTATTCAAAGTCTCTCCAGACCACTCTCTTTGTGAGTTGAGCCACTTAATCAGCATGCAGGTCCTCTGGGGTTGAGTGATGTTGGGTGATGTTGACCAGCTTTACCGTCAACATTGTTTTCAAGCCATGTTATTAGCGCTCTCAGGCCACAACAAACAGTAACATTACACCTGATGTTGTGGAAGTGGAGAGGCAGCGGCGCCAGCCCGCAATGCTTGACTGAAGGCCGAGACGCGCTTCCACACAGACAGGAACACGGACAGACACGGCCTGTCCACTGCAGGAGATATATAGAGGACGCTTCCGAGGATGGGTGGATTCGTAAAGCATTTAAAGGACCCTTTAATATTACAGAACAAGTGGAGTCCTAAACACATTCAATGGTAAAACACGTAAGTGTGCTGTTTGCCGTAAATTAAAACTAAATAATGTAGCCTTCTTGGTCAGGTCCCTCTTGAAAAAGATATTTTAACTTCAATGAAACTTTTACCTGGATAAATAAAGGACTAGATGTTAAGTCTAAGCAGTTAATTCATTTATATGTGCGCCAAATTAAATGCCGTCTTTTTACCATCTACTCCCATAAACAAGTACTGAAAGTTCCTGACAAGTTATTTACCTAAATTACTTATTTAACTTATTTACTTATTATTTATTTAATTTACTTATGTGGTACCTATTCAGGTGGAGAGACCCTGATAGTTTGATCTAGTAAGAGAAACCAGAAAACTATGGCAAAGATAGAAAGTATCCACAGTCCCGAGGAACGCCATGTGTTAGTGAACCACAGTAGGATGCTGATTTATAGCAGTTTACATTTTAAAAAACATTTTCCAAAGCTGATTTAGCAACACTATTGATGTGGTTTTACCGTGGTTCAAACGGGGGCTTGTAACTTGCATTATGGAAGATCAGTCCTGGGTAATCATCCCCTAACAGCGTGCTGTGGCACAAGGTCATGGAACTACTTTTGCTGTTGAATGTGTGCGTTGCAGTGAAACGTACATGTGGTTCTCCCTGGGACCTGAGTCCCTGAGACCTATGGGCAATTTAGAATCACCAGTTAACCTAACCCCACTAACTGCATGTCTTTGGACTGTGGGAGGAAACCAGAGTACCCAGAGAAAACCTACGCAAACATGGGGAGAACATGCAAACTCCACACAGAAAGACCCTGGCCAAGGTGGAATTGAACTTAGGACCTTCTTGAATTGAGGCAACAGTGCTAACCACCACACCACCATTTTGCAAGAAAAGCAAAGACTTTAATTTGACAGATGTGACTGGAAGTGGAAGATTATTGTCACTTTTCTTTGTGCCATGAGTACTCGCTATTTGCCTTATAGCTGTAAATTATTGATTTATGTAGCCTTTGTTGGCTTTGTTCTTTTAGTAAGAAATATGTGTTTTGTTTTGTTTTTTTCATCAAAGAAGGTTAAACGAACTTTAAAACATGTTCAGCTTCAGGTGATATCCTGACAAACAAGCTGACAAACTGAGAAACCTGAACTTCAAAAGCAGCGGGGGGCAAAAACTCAATGTCAACTTTCAGTTGTTTGACATTTTTAGGGTGTCCGGTGTGATGAGTAAATTACTGCTGCAGTTTTCTTTCGAGGCTTGAAGCAATTCTCTCCCTGGGTTTCTGTGACTGCTGTTGCTTAAAATCAAAGCCTTTCCCATTGCTTCCACTATATGTCCTCTAACTGTAACACAAGAAGGTAGCTTAATACAGTTTACCACAAATAGCCTAATTCATCATACAGCAAAATAGGAGACTGATAGCAGCTGAAAGAAGAGATAGAGCATCCTTACACTGAGTGAAACTGAAACCAGCCTTCATATAGCCCAATATGCAACTAAAGATACTCATCAAAATGCTATGTGACACTGACATTTCCATTCAGGAAAGAGGGAGACGTTCAGGCAGAGTCTATGTAAACTCATACAGTAGTTATGATATATAAGATAATATTCTTACATTGTCCAAAGAATCCATTGCGGTTTACGCAGAAAATCACAGAAAGTGAAAAATGCTACCAGAGGCACCAGGGTGTCCGAGTTTGAAATGAAATAGCAGGACTACCGCCAACACAGTTTCTGTGTATGTTGAAAAAAAATCCAACAACCAGAGCAACATTACTGGCTCTAAAATATGATTGACTTTCAGGGACATGCAAAAGACAACAAATATCAAGAACAAATTTTAGTAGAAAAATTGACCCGTTGTTATGATCACTTGAAGCTGCAGATGTGGATATGTCTGTATTGTACTTTTCACAAAGGGGGATTGGCATGGTGTACTCACAGTAGTCAGCTTTGGAAGCTTTATTATAATTTTATATGATAACACTGTAATAATGTTTTCTTAAAACATATGTAAAATGTTAGGACGTGCAGTCGTCTACTTGAGCAGTGGCGCTCAAACTCAAACTGGTGGGATATAGCGCTGCTCCCAGTGGGATGCAGAGGGAAAAAAATGTGAATTCAAACTAATCTGAATGAATATGTATATATATATATATATATATATATATATATATATATATATATATGGGGAAAATAAAAAAGTTTAATGATGCTACTGGGCTGATCTTAATTTCACCAAAATTTAACATGGGTCCTTTTTGTATTGTTAATTAGACTACTAGAATATCTGTAGAAATTGTGGTGGAATTGTTGCTAATGCTGGAAATTGTCTGTCGCATTATCTGTTGTGGGTTGGGGTTTAAAATTTGACATGTTTCAAAAATACACTGCTCTGTATTTGAGAAACAGGCTTCCAGTTAGGCACAGTGAGGGCCTGTGTGTCGTTGTCTGCTGGACTTGTTAAAAAGTTGAACGGATTGGCTAATAAAGGTCAGCGGAGATAGCATCTTATATTTACTATAAAGTAAAGCTATGAAAACAAGTAAACAGGGCACTTTCATCTTGAAAAGAGAGAGAGAAAGAGGCAGGCAGGAGCAGCCTTGAAGTGAATGGCAACTAAAATCCTTGAAGCTGTGATGATTTGCCTTTAAATGCAGTATGATCTCACCTGGAATTAGATGAATTACTCGACAGTATGAGTGCTTGTGTTTCCCACACTGTATGTTCGCTCTCAAAATCACAGTCAGGGACAGTGACCCATCTGAAACACTATTTCAAACCTACTTCAGATAATACATTTGAAGATCTAGGTATTTAAAAACTGGTTACAGTATGTTTATCTTCATAGATAATATGTGATGTCAGGGGTCAAACTGGGCTTTGAAATGTGTACAGCTCTGTGGTTTCAGGGATACCATGGTAAAATATCCAATATTGACCAGGTGATATATTTTATATTTTAAACAGCTGAAGTAATCTGCGGTTTTTAGGCCCAACAGTGTGTTTGGAAATGTATTTTAGTCATTACTTAAAGCCAAGAATTGTGTTGTAGCTGAACGGATGACAGTAAACGATGCATTCACTGACTTTGAAAAGAAAATGAGCTGAAAATATGCATATAATGAAATAAACTAGACAGGAATATTCTCTCTATAAATGTGATTGCATTTAGCTCACTGTGTCAGGTTACAGGGTTTTTTCTTTATGTATATTTATAATGAAGGCCATCAGCATTTTAATAACTAAATTTTATTTTATCACTTATGCTCTTAAAACATTTTTAACCAGTTTCACTGATTGGGGCTTCATTTAATCGGTATTTTTTTGGTTATGAAATGCTTTAGAAATGACCAGATAGCCATAGATTTCTGCACAATAAGATAACAGAATCTTGTTGCCATGCCTACTCATAACCCAGTGATGCTTATGTGTGCAGGTACTCCTCAAAGCAGGTGTGTTAAATTCAAGGCAGAAGGTGGAAGTAATGAAGTACAGATACTTTGTTAATATACTTAAGTAGAGTTTTCAGGTATCTGTACTTTGAGTATTCATTTTTCTGGCAAATTTTTACTTTTACGCCCTACATTTTTACACAAATATCTGTATTTTCTACTCCTTGCATTTTTAAAACAGGCTTGTTACTTTATGTTTAACAAGTCTGAGGTAAGATTTTATTTCTGGTCAGTGCGCACCTTCAAACATCAAACTGAGCGGTGCCTAAATGGAGGAACAATAACACATAAGGAACAATTGTACTGGCATATCCATCCCTGAGGCTTATCTCATAAAATATATAGACTCATATATAGACTTTAAAAAGGCAAAACCTGGCAAAAACTTTTATAGCGCCGTACTCAGGGGTTAGAGTTGACCAAACGTTGTTTTTGGTCCATAAGTTGTAGTCTCAGTACTTCAGCATGTAGCTAGAACTACAGAAAAGGAGCAAAAATAAAGGGAGAAACGTGTTGCAGGTAATTTCAAATGCAATGTTTCAAATCAAATCTGACATCAATGACATCTGAAAACCTGGAAGTTTAAAGCTTATATTTTTAAATTAGATCTTGGATCTGTACATAATGTGAAGTTATATATTTTTTGATATGTCCTGCAAAACAAACTAACTTTGTGTTATTCAAAGGTTGCATGAAAATACTGCAATTTAGTGCAGGATAAGCAGGTTAGTTTGCTGTACTGTTGTGATTTTACAGTAAAGCTCTGTGTTAGACTGGTGCACATGGCTGTGGTGTGCATGCTCATTGTTAGCTTACAGCAAGTGTGGTAGAGATGAGTTTGAATTTAAGCTGGTGAAGCTTAGATTCATTCACTCAATTCAACCTTTATACGTTCTGTATACTGACTAGTATAAAGACAGTATAAATAATAGTGTAGAGGATGGAAATCAGCGAAACCAATGAAATACTGGGTTACAGCTTGTTATATTCAGTTATGTAAAGCCACCAGGAGCAGGAAACCTCAGAGCAGCAGCCTGCACACAAAGAAAATTTACTGGAACTCACAATAGAAATTATTTTGAGTTGTGATTCTTTTCCCCACGCTGAGCCACTACAACCGACATTAGTGTTCCCCCACCTGCTGAATCCCAGCACTTAGGTGATGAGGTAGAGTCATCCTCTATAATGTAGGTAAAAGCAAATAGAGCTTTTATTACATTTTTTTCTTTTTCTCTGCTCATGTTCTACATAGTAGTGTTCAAGCTGACTGCATTCATTAGAATTAGAATTTGGATTGAAATAAAGTGTGTATTCGCATGTAATAATATTGCTTTATTATTACATTAATATAGCACAAGGTTCAGTTAGCTTTGCACAAAATAGCTGGTAGAAACATCCTTCAAAGAGGTACTTTTACTTTCTTACTTTGAGTACATTTCGGAGCCTGTACTTTTAACTTTTGCTTGAGTAAAGAAGTTTAATCAGTATTCCAACTTTTACCAGAGTAATTTTTTTAACCCCAATATCTGTACTTCTACTTAAATACAGAATTTCTGTACTTTTGCCATCTCTGCATGCAGCCAACTCACAGCAACACATTTCACAGGCCTAAAATTGAAGTTCTTGATGACACGGGTCACTTAACAAAACCCAATTCATTGTGTTGCAAAAGTAATTTAATAAATCTTTAATTTTGTTATTGCACATTTTTCAACAAGTCTTACCTAGCCTGAAAAAGAGAAAGAGAAAGAAAGAAAAGATCTTTAATCATGTAGTACACGTGGTAGTTTTCTGACAGTGAGACTGGCCTTTACAGCTACATTACTTTAAGGTTGGGCTCATAGAAACACAGGATGTTGTGCTTTAGTTATGCAATATTTTGTGACTTTCTGAAGCTTGTTCTCCCTGTCTGTGACTCCATATCTTTGTTAATATGTAAATCTGAACATAAAAAAACAGCACAAAATATGTTTTTTGAATAAAGAAATGTTGTCATGGCAAATGGATACACAGACCTCTCTTTACACTTGGGAAAGATGTAGGCTCAGTCTCCCATCTCAGCTGAAATTGTCTACTTTGAGCATTAGCTTTCCTCTCTGCTGTGTGAGTTTTTTTTTTTTTTTTATCTGTGCAGACTACAGCTCATGAAGGTGTATACGTATTAAGAACCTAAAGTGATATGTAGCCTTAAATATTGCTGGAACAACATAAAGTCCAGAAAAGGCTCCAGTACAGTCCCGTCAGATTCTGCATCAGGCTCTGCTGAACCTCAATCCTGGTCTGAGGTTCAGGCCAGAAAGGATTTGTACATATATTATCCAATTTGAAAAAGGACCACAAACCCACAAAATAACCTGAATCTGCTGAGGTTCCAGTTCTGGCTCTTCTTGCTGAACCTGTGATCATTAGTTCAGCACAAGATCACTCCTACACCACAATGGATCATCAAACTGCCTCCTCTTGCTCCCTCAGAGATGACATGATCCATCCTGACAGAAGTCTGAGAAGTGATCCAGATTACATTGAAAGCATTGCACCAGTGCTGTTCACTAAAATTTTGGATGTAAAAGTGAAACATATTTGCCATGTTTCCATCTCTGGACATATTGCAACATAACTGTAGCAACACATCCAGACAAAGACTTTGATGTAGTCTCACCAGCTTCTGCATCACTCCTGGTGAACTCTCAATTTTGTCTAAGGTCAAGGACAGGGAGGCACGACCCGCTGACGCTTCATACTTTTCTGAGGTTCAGGTCAGGAAGAATGTAACTTGAAAATGACCCCACTGCTCAAAAAATTTTAAGGGACACTTTTTTTTTAAGGAACATTTTGTAACCAAAGTAAAGCACCAAGTCAATCAGACTCCTGGGATATTGATCTGGTCAGTTAAGTAGCAGAGAAGGTTGTTAATCAGTTTCAGCTGCTTTGGTATTAATGAAATTAACAACAGATGCACGAGAGGGGCAACAATGAGACAACCCCCCAAACAGGAATGGTTTTACAGGTGGAGGCCACTGACATTTTTTCACTCCTCATCTTTTCTGTTTTTTGTTTTGTTTTGCATTTTGCTAGGGTCAGTGTTACTACTGGTAGTGTGAGGAGATACCTGGACCCTACAGAGGTTGCACAGGTACTCCAACTCATCCAGGATGGGACATCAGTGTGAATCCAAATGCTTCTGCTCTACATTATGACTGACCTAAATTCATTGTCAGATTCTCTCTCACACACACACACACACACACACACATATATATGTGTGTGTGTGTGTGTATTATCATCACTGTAAAATAATTTAGGATGTTTTAATGTAGTATGTTATCAAACATCTCTTTTTGTAGCCATGTCTCAGCCAAATAAGAGAGAAATGTCACCATTGTTTCAGATTACAGTAACCACTAGCTAAGCCTTATTTTCCTCACTTATTATGTTTTCTTTTTCTGTGCGATTTCTGATCATTTTTTTTTAATGAAGAATTATAGGTGGAAAACCAGTCAAACTCCTAATTAAATAATTTGTCAGCTAAAGCTTTGTGTCCTGAATGGAGAAAGAAATCTGTGTGACCTGTTTATGCCCACTAGATGTCTCTGCCACTCTGTATTCATTCCAAACATGCGTTTATCCACACTCAGTGATCAATACATGAAAGCATATGGCAATTAACGTTAAGCTCTTAAATTCACATAATATGAGCATTTCACACATGATATGCAAAACTGCAACAAATCTATTGTATCTACAACTCCAGGAGCATCTCAGAATAAAGTAGAAACAAGCAATGTGTGTACCTTAATCTCATCTTGTTAGTCATCTTGCTAATCAAGAAATCTTTCTGTGGAAGATCCAAAGAGTGAGTCTCTAACACAGAGTGAGCACCAAGAAAACCCATATAATATCTATGCTTAAAACAAAATGTGTGTAACATGACTTCACCCATAGTGGTTAAACCTGCCTATCTTTTCCAGTGTTCATGGTTCAGTTGGAGAGCTGTTCAAAATAGCCAGGTGCTTCAAGAGAAAGGAAGATTTAAGAGTGTTCAAGAGCGTTTCAGTTGCACTGGTGGAGTGACTGGATGTGATGCTCAGTTGGCTCTGTCACTTTAATTGGCTAAGGCAAACATTTTTGTGCACAAATCTGCCTATCTACCTGTGTTTTCCGTGCAACTGAATAAATGTTTAGTTTTATGTATTCTGCACAGTCAGAACTAAAAGCTGCATTTTATTCCAAGACAAATGGTTTGAGAGAGATGCTTAGGCCGAAATGGAAAAAAACAGAAGAAGCCCTGTTTCATCTCTTTCCCCTGCCACTCCAGCTCTTTCTTCAGTAAAAATTTGATCTAATTTTCTTTCCTGTCCTTGGGTATTTCCCCACAGAAATGAAGGGATAGTGATTGCTGGGTAAGATTGGAGTGGATCTAATCTTCCACTGCTCTCAGTCATACTCCATTTCACTGCACATCTAATTTGTCACACTGCTGATGAATATGCCACAAGTTTCATGGGAAAGAGAAGAACATAATGAATATAAAACACACTGGGAGAGAGGGGAGAAGTAATTGCCGTACCGCACAAACCACAGTGCATTGTTCATTTGTCCCATCAAATTGCTGACACTTTGCATGCACTATGGATACATTACTTTGCTCCCTCAGAATTCAATCAAAAGGTTAAAACAATGACAAACAATGATGGTCTGTTGCATGCCTGCAGACTGCTATCAGAAGCTCTGTGGTCTTTGTGCCTTCAGGGTCATTCTGCCCATACAACACTGTAGGGAATTCATACATTCATTGCTTATATTTATGTGATACTGCAATATTTGCAGGAAAATGTTCTTTACAGACATGCATGTAAAACAGAAAGGATATTGCAGTGTAGCACGGCTTCATAACTGCTTTTAAAAGGGAGCTACATTAAATTAAAATAAACACAAGCAGATGGTATGAATTGCATCTGCATAATGATATTCTAATTTCGTCATTATTCATTATTATTCTGGTTGTGATTGTCAGTATGGTGATACACTTGGCAGCAGTCCAAGCAACAGGCAACAAAGTGAATAGGCAGGGTCAAAAATCTGTTCAAATGTTTCCTGGCAACAAGCTGTTTCTGCGTGTTGAAAGCAGTAATTCCATCCAAATTGCCTTTAAAAGTTGCCCACTATATAACTGCAGCTGTGTAGCTGAGCGGACAGACTCTGTGAGACACAGACCATATGGAAAAATTCATTAATGTTGTGTTCTTGTCCATCATGCTTGCATTAGAGCCACTGATTGAGTTGAGATTGAATGTCTCTTTAAAGCAGATAATAGAATCTGTGTGCAGAGCTGCTGCATCACCTATCCATGAGACTGGAGAGCGGTTGATGAGAAAGCCCTTCAGGACTCTTCTCTAAATAGGCATGAAATTATATCTCCCTCTGACTGAGATTAGCGTCCATGGAGCCTCTTACGTTCTGCCTCCTCTTTTCCTCAGGCTCTTAAACCAAACAGTCACTTTGCAGTTTCAGCTCATTTGTGCTGAAGTCTAAGAAAGTTCATTTGCATCAGGAGGTGCTTGCTCCGTCCTTCAGCTTCCTTCACGGGTCCTGCAGGATTTGTCACACATACTGAGGGTGTTTGGTAAAGCAATTACTTTGCAAGTCAGCTGGATTCTCTTGTGATCCTTTTATGGTTATAAAGAATGCACAGGCAAAGTTAGATCATAGATTTGAATGTGATCCCACTCAAAAGTAATATTACAGGCTTACCCAGTGGTACATATGAAACTCTGATATCATCAAATGGGAAATAATACCACATTAAGACAAAAAAACCCCCCTCACTTTATTTCATATCCTCTGACAGGTTATGATATGATCACCCTCCTTTGTTCCCAGTAGGCACTCTAGGTGAATTTGTTGCAATTTCTGTTTAAAAGATCAACTTTAATAGTGCAACCTTTATAGATGAAGCCTGACTAAGCAGTGGCAGAAAGCCATATTAGATTACCACTTCAACCTCTAAGACGAATGTAACGTGAACACAAATAAAAGCAAAGCCGGTGAGCCAGACAAGCAGCCTGAGTTCATCTTTTCACTTACTCTTCCGACAATAAACTTTTCTCAATTCAGGCTTTTTTTTATGGTCATAATCAATATTTTTATGTAAAATTGTCCCAATGATTGTGTGTAACGTGAAAAGAGGTGCTTTACTTCCACAGATAATTACCTAGACCTCGCACCAAGTCCGAGCCTTGCAGTTTTACCATAAGACGCCTGCACAAGAGCAAACAGAAAACATTTCGCATCTAGCTCATGGACATAGTGGAGCAGCTAAAGAGCTACCATTGGGTGAGACAAAGAACAGACCTAAAAGGAAAAGGTATGGACTTGCATACTTCAAGTAGTCACAAATAAGGTTCCTCATAATCAGTGGTATGTGTAAGCAACCATTTGCTCCAATTGTTGTCATTCCTGCTGGCACACTGCTCACCTATAATCTATCCTGACTGTCACTGGCTGCCACTGCTGCAGTTCATTTTGCAGTTCACTCATCCACTTGTACAGGAGGCTCCACAATCTAACACAATCCTTCAAGGTCTCTTATTTTTTATAATTGATGTAAAGGTCAGAGTCTATACACATCAGCGCTTCCTATGTATTACAAATACACTGATAATCATAATATGGTTAATGATCCGGGTTGTGACTGCACACTCTTAACTACATCATAGTATAGTTGGAGTGTGCAATAAACTTAATATTTTAAGTGTCTTTCCAGTGTGTGGTGTAATGGGTAACACTATTTGTGGTCTAGTAAAAGTGATGGTAATGAGAAGTATCAGCTAAAGTGTTGCAGAAAACACACAACAGCACATTGACACTTTGGATTGGATAATTGGAAGGTTGTGATAGTTTAAAATCCTGTACAGTCTGAATATAAATGCATCTCAAAGCTTATGTAATGAGAAAATTCTTTCCTCACTTTCCATCCTTAAACTGCACATTTTGCAGTCTGCTGGTAGAAAAACTGAAGGCATTAAGTCAAGAGATATTTGTGAGAGCCTGATATTTTAGGTAAGCCAGTGGGGGAAATTTAGCCCTAAAGCACTTTAAATTGGTCAACGTTGTTGCAAATTGGCATATTATAAAAGATCCAAATGACTGAAAGAAGAGCAAAGCAACATATTTCATACCATATGCCAGATATGATAAATATTTTATTTCTGATCAGCAAAAGACAGACAACTGATGCATTTGTATCTTTCATGACTTTTCAGTACAGAGGAAAAACCCAAACATATACACAGTATGGGCATATATGTATATGGGTATATTTTAAAGTGCAAGTGATTCACAAGGGTCAATCATGCGTTACATAGCATCTGTATCAGGAACTTCAGTAATTTCCTAAATAACTTTTTGAATCTGATATTAAAATAACTGTCACTTATATATATATGAATACAAAATAAACTTTACTAGTCACTGAAGCATTTCGATTTTGTTTAAGCACAACAACATTTATTTATGCATTTCAAGTCTTGAGAGGAAAGAGTACCATGAAGTGCCAGAAGTCAGGGAGATTTTTGTCTCTAGCATTGACAGAAACAGTTTCACAAAACTCACCATGGGTCAATTGAACAATACTCCAGTACCACCTTAAGTGCCCTCTACCTGAATTAAAATCTAAAACAGAAAGAAATCAAAAGCTTTTCTTCACTTTTTTTGTTTTTTTAATCCCCTAATCACCTTCATTGGTCGTCTAATGTGGGCCTGTCCTTGTCGAACGAAACATTCAGTATACAGGTACATTCTCTGAAATTACCAATACATTTTACTTGGTGAGGAAACAGTCAATTTGCCCTTGCCAAATATATTTGACATGGAGAATGTTCATAGAAAATAAATATGAAGACATGGATAGACATTAAAATGTTTAAATGCAAATGTGGACTGATGCTGAGCTCACTGTGTGTTGACGGATCAGAGCGACCACAGTGGAGGGGCATCCAGACAGCATCGAACAGGCTAGTAACAGTTTAGCAGCAGCTGTTGGGTTTTGGATTTACCCATGGACAACAAAGATACAGACATATGTATCAATAGTACATGAAGAAGCCCTGACCCTTCAGGATGCAAAATATTCCTACTTAATTTCCATTCACTGCGTAAATAAAAATATGTCTCAGTTGCACATGTACTGAATGTTTCAATGCCCTTTATAGTGGTTAAGATGCAAAGTGCATATTTAACATAAAATACAAGCTAGGATATACTACAGTGTAACTATAGCTCTTAACTTCCTAAGTGATTCCTTCAGAACAGCTGTCCTTTTGCACCACATGACACAAAAGAAATGATTCACAGAACAAAGGGGATGCGAGTGTAAAAACACAGAAACATAAAGCGTTATAGAGGAGCATTGCCTTCACACTGTGAGAGCAGTATGAGAGCACACATGCTGCTGCTTTATTCACACAGCATCAGCTGGCACTGAACGAAATAAAAGGTCAATTTCTGTGTTGCTGTGAATCCTTTGTGTGTGATTATTGCATAGTTTGGAATTTTAACATAGCTATTAAATTGACACTGAAAAACAAAACATCTCTTTTTCTGGTCTGAGTTCCACTCGGTTCACTTAGTAATCCTGCGCAATGTATGAATCCACTTTTTTTCCCCCAAACAGGACTGGGTCCAGCTCATTTTATAATGATGAAGTAAGATGTAAGGCAATTACTTCACATGACTTGGGATTAAAACTATTTTAAGATGACCGAATTGCGACGTTTAAGCTTAAAAATGGGAAATTTGGGACTAAACTTGTGTAAAAGTGAACTGAACCCAGCCTTGGTTCGAAGTTAACCTCTGTATTGGAATTTCAGTGTGCACAAATATTTACTTCTTTACTCAACATACTTTATACTCTAAACTAAGGTAAGCCATAGATTATCCTGTTGAAGTTCCACCATCTATCTGCCAGGTTCAGATAAAAGCAAACACCAGCATAAAGACCCTTCTTAGTACTAATGCACAGATGTGGAATGATTGTCTTGGTGTGGGTTTGACAGAGAATTATTTAATGAATACACAAATGTGCCATTGCAACCTAAAGTCTGAGTGTCCACAGTAACCAAAATCATTACACTGTTATGTAAAGAATGCCTATGTTTATATTTTTCCTTGCTACCCATCTACTGATCATCTCTAGCTAAATCCAAGGGCAGTCTCAGGAAAAAGTGCCTTGGTCAAAGGTTTCACTATGAGGGATGTGGCTCTGCATAAATCAAGGGTTATGTTTCTGATTATGTGCCATATATTCTATTTATACCTCATGTATTTTTTTTAAATCAAAATAAATATTATTGAAACTGACTTCATTCCATGCAAAGAAAAGCAGTGCAGACAAGTGCAGGACCATCAAGAAGCTTCCCTAACAGGGCCCCCCAGTGCTGGTGTTTGCTTTACCTGGTTTAGATTCAATAATGTGCACACCTCCCCAGCACTAAACGTGCACATCTAGCAGCTGCACCAACAACCAGAAACTGTGTCAAAAAACTAAGCTAGGGTTTTGTTGTGGTCCCGTGTAACCTCCATAAAGTAGATCACCTGACCTGAATGACCAACCTTGTTCCCCTATGGCCAGCACAGAGTCATGACATGGGTCCCATTCAGTTACCAGAGTGTCAGCTCCCTTTTTTTTTCTTTTTTTTTTTTTTTGGCATAGAGCTCATGTTCAAATAGGAGCCATGACTGAACTGCTTTTTAAATCTGTAAATTAATTAAAACTACAATAATGCATTAAAAAAATTAAATAATATAGTAGGAAAATAAATATCAATCCAACAAGGCTTTTTTTTTAAATAGTCATTCTCCATCTTGACCTGGAAGCCAGTGTGCATGTCACATGATTCACCTCAGAGAACGATGCTCATCAGTCTGAGAAGACGGCTGCTCTCAGTCTCATCGGTGAACGTGCTCATCACCTACTGCACACGCACGACTGCTTCGCACTCAGTTTAGAACACAAACACAGATCTCACTAAGCATGGTCCCATACTATATACTATAGAGCTCAACAGTCTTATGCATTGCAAGTGTCTGGGTACAAGATATGCAAAAAGGACTTTTTTCTGACAGACTTGGCCATGACCTGAACAATCCTTACGTGCAGGATAATGATTTAAAACACATGACCATGGCTACATCTGCCATCAGAAAAAAAAAAAAATTATAAGTGCTATAGCTATACGCAATTTTGGTATTTCATGAATAGCATTCAGGGCAGTTTGAAGTTTTTTGGTCAGCTTAAGGTAACCTCTCAAAGGTTAGCGTGAAACCTCTACAGACCTCACTCCGTATGAGCGCTCTCATTTAGAGGGCTAGCTATGGCTGTCTCTGGTAACTTAGTATACAGTACATTTAAGTGTTATGATAGTGTCAAAAACAGTTATGAAATTCATTGCCACATCTCATGCTCACAATTTGACTGATCGCATTGCAGAAATATTAGATAAATCGACTACTAATTACCCATTCCTAAAAATAAACCAATAATAACCAAACTACTAATTTCCTATTCATGAACAAATATCAGGATTATGAAGTTGTGTTTTTGACTGGCTTGTGCTCTAGATTCATGAAACACTTTTTTCTCTTTTTTTCTCCTTTTTTTCTTTTTTTTTTTTGCTTGTCATCAAAAGGCTTACGAATTAATCTCTGTTAAAGGACGACAAGAGGAGTGAACAGGACCATGTTGCACAAGTGCAACAGCCTCGTATTCAACACTAATTCTGAGCGGGCACATTTGAAAACAGTCTATGGAAGAGGGGTTCTTATGAGTCTAAAATGTAGGATATACAATATAACAACAATCAAACTGATATCAACTCTATGGGTGGTCCGGCATTCCCTAGAGGTGCAGATTTCTGTAACTTCCAGTCTAGCAGAGGAATAGATTTTCATCACCTTTAGGGAATAGAGGAGCTTTCATGGTGTTTTTGAGGAGTGAGTGGAAGTGGAAGTTAGGAGCTATCACTGGCAGAGCGCTTTTTGCCAAAATGACTGGCAGAGTCTCTGTTTCGCAGATTAGGCTGGATCTTGTACACATGGGGACCCATGGACAAGCGCCAGCTCCCACGGCTCTCCGCTCCAGTTGGGATGGTGGCAGCTGCAGCCACAGCAGTGGATGGGCAGGGCTTGTTCTGCAGCAGCTGAATAAGCATGGTCATCTCTGGGCCGAGCCGGGACACCATGCTGGTCCTAACGCGATCCACCGTGTCCTCATCACAGTCCATCAGGCTCTGTAGCAGCTTACCATAAAACCTTGGACCACAAGGCATCACAGAATGATTTTTTTTTTAGGAGCTTAAAAAAGCAAAAAAGGACAAACTGTGCAGCATAGCAAGAAAGCATGCCACTGTAATCTGTAATGGTTCAAATTTAGCATTTCTATGCACGCATTCTAGATGGTCTGATGTCATCTCTATGGGAGTAACCATCCCAGCTCCAGTCACTGGCCTACTAAGCTTTGCACTCCACCCTTCTATCCTTTTGTATCCACTCCCAAGCTGCAATTCTATATGTATTACACCAACAATAGAAATTAAAGCATCCAAAGTTGACATTCCTGTTTGATTTTCTTTTGCTGTATGAAAGAATGCATGAAGCTAATGCTAATCAAAACATGCAAATCAGTGCAAGTGTAGTCACTGGTTATGCTGCATAAATCACAGCTAAAAACAAGCTGCGCCCTCTTATTCACCTGAAATTAACAGATATGTTTTCCTCAACTTAGCCCTGCGATAACTTGTAAAGAATGTACAGTAGAGGAAAATCTCACCTGTTGGGAAAGTGATTTGGCAGCTGTGCCACTTCACCAATAGCATCTGGATTTGATCGAGCAACTGTGCAGATATCCAGCTTGCTGTAACACTCCTCTTGGACTTCAGATATCATTCTTTGAAAGGCGGAGCAGCGGCGGATGGTGGGGAATGCCTTCGAGGTGATGCCATTGGCAATGCACTTAAGGCTCTCCTTCACAAACGCTTTACCCTGTAAAAACAAAACAAAAAAACAGCAGTGCGTCACACACTTTTGTCCCGACAGTTACGCCCATGTAATCCTACACAGCTCACGTGCGACAGAGAATTAAAGCATATACCTGAGTGTCAAATTTAGCAGCACTGTACAGGAAGGACTTGCAGATGTCATGCATGCCATCTGTGTCACAAGTTGAATTTTCCAGGCAGGCGAAGGCTCCACAGCCAACTTGGAGGGCACTGTTGAGACAGCGCGCCACATCTGCTGTGGTCACAGAGAATGAACCATCAGCAGGGGAGTCAACAGTGGGTTCACTGAGAAACATTGCACACTCACTAAGCTCATTACAGAGGGGTTGCCAGGGTTTCAGCTAAAAAAAAAAATGCAGCAAACAAGAGAGAATTTTCATACTTTGGTGCTTCACAAAAGACAGACAGACAGTCACTCAGGGCAAACAGTGACTTGACTGAAGATTGGACACCTTACAACTCAAAGAGTCTCAGACACTATTTGGCACCATTTCACTTTTCTCTTGGCAGGGGCTTATATTCCAGTGTTTGGTTCTTTTCAGCAGCACTTGGATGAACAGTGCCAGAAATACCAAAGAGTTTCCTGAAAATTGTTGGCATGCCTGTAGACACACATAAACATACACTTGCACCCCTTGAGCACACACACACACACATACACATACACACACTGTCACCAGTCTTTGTCTTCAATTATTTTAGACAACTAATTGTCAAGTTGATTTTGATGAATTGATCCCATGTACATCTACATAATGAATTACACATTCAGAAAATGCTGCCTCAGTCACTTCATGTTTAACCCACTAGCAATTCCCATCTTTATGACAGACCTGTGACACAGCCATGCTGCAGCAGCATTCAGTCTTTCGAGCCATGTGCCAAACCCCCCCCCCCAAAAAAAACCAACTGATCCTAGCCATAAAGGACACACACAAAAGTCCCTGCAGCTGACTTAAATTTTAACACCAAGACAGAGCTCTAAACCAATCTGTAAATCTGTGTTTTCAGGCTTTCCTTATTCTTGATCTGCGAATCCACCGAGATGGCAAGCAGCCTGACTGAAGCCCTTTGTAATAACCATATAGAAATGTCACAGAGGAGCCTAAAGCCTACTTGGCAGCCTTTGAATCTGGGGCCCCTGCGTTTGACCTGCACAGTCAGATTAAGTCTGGCTGTCATCAGGGACTAGAGATTGCTCTCAAAATACAGAGAGTGAGCTGCACATCTTATGATGATGAAGCAATTCCTGCAGAAGGGAATGAGCATCCCCGTTACCCACTGCCTTTGATCACTGAGCTGTACCTTTGTGATAAAAAGGAAAAGTCACTATTTGAATGAAGCCAAGTAGATTCATGCTTCACAGTGGTTATTAGAAAGGATCATGATTTAGGCTTCCTTTGTCAACTAAAAAGGTTGCATTTATTCTATTCATCCCAAAGACACAACCCCAGTGACAAGCAGTTTTGCTTTGTCCGCTTCATGCAATGCTGCACAATGGTGTAATCTACTTCTTCTAACTTCGAGGCTCAAGAACGCTCCGCGCTATCCAGGAAACGATATGTTTGATGCACAGAAAGCTCCTTAATCCATTACAGTGCTCAATAGTGGAACCTATGCAGCAGTCAAAGCCACGAGAAAGAGACTAACAGCATGACACAGCCTGCACTCTCAGGTGTCAGCACCAAGCTCCATGCTCATCTGTTGCCGGCAGGACACCGGCAAAAACCACAGCGTTAATCCCGCAGCCTCCTCCGTGAATCAACGCGCTCGTTAAAGACACAAAAGGCTGCATAGGCCAAAACAATTATGAGGGAAAAAAAATCTCCACATAGATTAAGCTGAGCATTGTACAGTCGGTGTGTTTAAAAAAAAAAAAGAAAAAAGAAAAAAGCAGTACACTGAGATATGCAGATGAAAGCAGCGTGTTACTTACAAGGGCTATTGGCAGAAAAGCGTGCTCTCCTGGGCGAATAGGACTCGTTTTGATCCACTTCATAGGCTGATGCATTCAGCACCATCAGGAGGAAAAGTCCGGTCCTCAAAGGCATCGTCCTCTCAACACAGATAAGACAACTAAACGTAAAGAAACGCCTCCTGCTTTGTGTGTAATTCATAAGAATAACGCTCCAAAAGCTTCTGCTGCGCAAAAACAGAACAAATGTAGGCTAGTACAAGTAGGCTGTCAGCAATTTCTCTATACTGGACTCCTCACTATCCTTTTGACTTGCATGACAGATTGCACCGATGTCAAGCCTGCACTGGTTTATATGGGGGCGCTGAATATTACGAGCTCTGCGGTTGGACCAATCAGATCGTATTCACACAGACCATGGTTTTAGTCTTTCCGCTATTAATTGATAAAATGATTTAACAGTGGCCAGCACTGTACATCATACAGCTCCATTTCCAAGTTGTGGGAATTATTTTGAGTACTGTAAGTCTTTTTTAATGTTTGTCCAATAATAATCAATTTTTAGGCTAATTAAACCAACCCACTGCACGCTACAAGCTATATATCCGTGGCTTTTGCTTTTCCCGTCACCTTTTCCACCAGTTTTCAGCTTCAGCTGCAGCTCAGATCATTACTGAATCTCTACGATCCGCAAATAGTTCCTAATTGTAGATCAGTCATGTCTTGCGTATGAGGAATACACGGAATTAAAACTGAGGGTGATTTTATTATTTTTTTTAGCTTTAAGTAATTTGCATTAAAAAATAATTGATTTTTTTTTTGCCTGATTTGTCTGAGTGTAAAATGAGGCTTTCATAAAAGTAAGCGACTGTTTGCTCCTTCCATATAATTTTCCAAACGCTATTTAATGGAAAACGGAGACAAAAGGTTATATTAAAGAAAGAAAGAAAGAAAAATAAAGTGCATTTGGCATCTAGGTCAGCTTTAACATGTGCAGAAATCTTAACTTAGTATCATAACTTCATTTTTCCCATCACAAACAACAATTAGATGGACAAATTTGTTGCGGAAGTACAGGATGCCGTATTGTATGTGTTTCACTTGGAATTTCACTACCCCAAATCCTGCGTCACACATTCAAAACTTATTTTACTTGTCCAGTGAAATTTCACACAAAAAGTTTGGAAGTAGAAGACTACATTGTATCTCACATAATCACACGACTAACAGGCACATTTTCATCAATATGGGTACAAACAATTGATTCTAATCACAGGGCTGGGGTGGGAGTGGGGCGTGGGGGGTGAGGGACCCTGGTCCCTAAACATGCTGAGCTGTTATTGAGCAGGAAACTGAACCACACATTGCTCCTGTTGGCAGAACAATGCCTTGCATGGTGACTCACTGCCATTGGCGAGCGTTTGTGACTGAATGGCTCAGAAACACAGTGTAAAACATTTTGTAGAGCCACCACACAACTGTCTGCGTTTACCAAACTGGTACTGACAGACTTTTTTTTAAAGCTCTGTTTCATGCTTACTATCTGGTGCCTCGAGCTACTGCAAATCTTCTTGGTGGTTCTTGCTATTTCTCGTTATTACATTGAGCAGATGTCATTACATTTTATTACAATACCAGTTCTTTCAAATGCTTCAGATGCTTTTGCTCGTTTTAGCTATAAGGCACTCGGAGATGTTGGGGAGTGTGCTACATTACAAGAAAACACTAATACAGCTGGGCCATGTCTTGCTTGCCTTAAAAGGAAAACATGAGATTCAGCCCTCTTCTTCACCCCAAATTATATTTCTAAAGCCCCCTTAAGCTCAACAAATGCAAATCCTTTAACCGCTAATAGAAGTGTATTTAACCAGCCAATTTTTTTTTTTGTCAAATGTGCTGGGTACTTTACTGGATTTAAACAGCTTTGTCCAAATACCAGCCCAGCACATTCAAATGACATGTCTTCTTTATCACTCTGACATTTTCCTGAGCTGTGCTTAATGATTGCACCATTGTTGGTTTAGCCTAGGGAATTAATTTAACAGCGAGATAAACTACCTGTAGTGTTGATGTGAAGTGTGGATGATTGGTCTTAACTATTTTCCTCTTCCTAAAACTGCTAAATGTTTGAGCCTGCAGTGCACTTACTTGCAGTTGCACGTGCTGGCACACAGAGGATGATGTGTGGGACTCTAAGCTATCATTTATCATGGAAGCCTCACGCCTCTTCACCCACTGCAACGCTCAGCCAATTCAGGCAGAATCAGACACTAAGGAAGCTGAAATATCCTGATAATCAGAGTGTGGAACATTTGGATGTAGACAGCAGAAACCCGCTTCCCTTTCTCGCTCCTGTTTTTCTTCTCATCTGTCTTGTCACACGTGTAGTTTATTACTAGCTGACTCTGTGTGCCAAGTGCAAATGTTCACATTAGTGAAGGGATTTTAAATATTTTCCATGAAAATAACTTTTCAGAGAGCACAGCTCCCCTCGTCGAGCCTCTCTGCTGTATTCTGGTTATCTTTGGCAATCATTGTGCTATAACCCTAATTTTTCCCACAGTGCTGTCAGGAGACGGGCATGATGTAAAGCTGCTGGCACCTTATCTCTTGCTGGGGAATCCAAATATGGGCACATGCCGACTGCACCAATAGCCTTTGTAATGGAGAGATAATATGAACTTAGCAGTCTAATGAATGAGTCACTATAAATCATCTCTGAAGGGGCCTACAGTAAGTTACACATTGAACATTTGATTTCTGCTGATACTGAGACCTAGAAGGTCTGTCACTGACTTCATTTTATCACTTTGGGATTTCTCCTGTAGCAACGACTGTACACTATTAAGACTTTTTTTTAAATCTTCTTTGAAAAAGATTGCGCTTCATTTCCAGATTAAAATCTTGGTGAATTACATTTTTACTTTTATCTTTGCATTTACAGTAAAGTGACCTTTTCAGAGCGATGGCTGCCTCTTCTCGATACAAATTAGGGGTGGAAAACAGTATGGCAAAGTCCAGCTTGTATGCTTACTGATTTTTGTCAGCGCTCCTTGGAAAAAATATGTAACAAAGCAACAATGTGAACAATGTAAGATTTGAGTCAGATGTTGAACTGATATCCATGCTCTCTGAATTTGTTGCTGCTCTTGCATTTATTGTTTTCCTCCTCCCCCAGCCCCCCACCCCAAGCGGGTGGTGTATCTCAGCTGAAACTGAAGACGTGAATTGAGAGTTTATTCATGAGTTTGGAAGTCTCGTCCTTATTAGCACATCACTGCACTCTTTTCCTTTTTGGAACGTAGCCATGCCACAAACACATTTGAGAAGACCAATGCTGCGTCCTCTGGGGGAAAGGATAATGAATTCCTTTGTCAGGTAGAAGAAGGTGATTCACCTTGTTTTCAGAAATATAACAGGCAACATTGGCATGGCGCTGGAGACAGAGGGCAGAGTTCACTGAAAGGACAAATCTGTTACAGAGAATACACACGCAGTAAAAACAGCCTACTGAAGCATGAGAATTTTGCATTCATTTCCATTCACGTGGATGCACTGATTCTCTGATTGGAGGTCACTTTGCATCTATGTTGAATTTTGCCTGAAGCTTGCTGCTGTTTGCCTGATAGAAACTTCCTCTATAATTCTAATGCTGGTAATTGTGAGCAAGAGATTTGAAACTGGTGGAATAAAAGGGAATTTGGTATTTGCTAATGCCTGTGCTTAAAACCTTTGAATGAGTTTATGCAATTACTTTTAGAAAACCAAATCCAAGATGTAACCCAAAGGAAACTGCTAGTCAACTTGTGTCCACAAGAGGGACTTTTGTCAGGTGTAACTGACTTACGTGAGCAGTAACTGTAGTGGACTGTCTTCAAACTCCTGTATATTTACTTTTTGGTATACTGGAAGTATGAAGAGAAAACATGAATATCTTTGATCTTTGAGAAAAGTGGAAAGGAAACCCTACTGTAAGTTGCACACACCAGTCAACGGTGATATGTTTGCACTGACAGTTAGAATGTGTGTGTGTGTGTGTGTGTGTGTGTGTGTGTGTGTGTGTGTGTGTTGATGTGTGATGTTTTGCCAAGGGGGTAATGTGTTTTTCTCTCTAACAGCAGATGCTGGTGGTGTTCACATGAGAATAACACTTAATTTTTGGTGAAAGGAAAAATGTTGTTTTATATCTCAAGAAACAATGTCTATCAACAGAGGCTGACCACCTTTATGTTCCTCAAAGAACTCAAATGGAACATTAACACCTCGGCAGTGATGAAGAAAGCCCAGCAGCGTCTGCACTTCCTGAGGGTCCTCAGGAGGATCAACCTGAGGAGGGAGCTACTGACTGCATTCTACCGCTGCTTCATTGAGAGTGTGCTGACTTACTCCATTTCCGTGTGGTTCGACAGCTGCACCATGGCGCACAAGAAGGGTTTACAGAGGGTAATTAACAACACCCTGAAAATCATTGGCCACCCTCTCCCCTCTTCCACAGCACCCGCAGCACCCGCAGCATCCTGAGAGACAGTACACACCCTGGACACAGGGTGTTTGAACTGCTGTTTGGAGATTCAGGGCTCCAAGGGTGCAAACTAATAGACTAAGGGGCAGTTTTGGCAATAAGGCAACAGCCATAACCAATGCCAACATGTGAATCCATTTGATCAACTGATTTTTGAGTGATTTTATTATTTATTTTTATTTTTATGAGTGCATGCTTTCTGTTGCACAGATGTGGACAGCTCTGCAATTTTCCCGTGCTATCGAACATGTGTGATAGCGCAGTGACAATAAAGATTTATCTTATCTACATTATGATGCTTAGAAGTTTTATTCATTATAATTGTTGCCATAGATCAAACAATCCTGTCCAGTGCTGTTAAAGCCACAGTTATAAACATGGATTGTTAGAGCAACATCTATTGAAGCAGCAGAAGTAGAGCAGCCAAACTGAGATTTGGTTTCTGTGGGTGCTGCGAACAGCTAAGCCCATTTACTATTGTGAGTGGCATTCACCACTCAGAAAGGCTGAAATTAGCACGCACTGCTGTGTACAGAGCTTTCATTTTGTTGTGGGCTTGTGGAATTTATAATTCTTAGAAGAAATATGATTTTGTAGAAACATCACCCGAATGAAAGACGTGATATTTCTCCCCTTTATTGAGAGTCTTAAATTCATTTCTTCATCTGCAGCATCTGCATGGATTTTGCCATTCCTCGGGCAGATGTATGCATGACTGTGTAATGCAAAAGCTCAGAGGATCTGCATTCCTGTATAAAGCGAGCAGCATAGTGGGGCTGTGCATCTCAAGGCTGGAATGAAAACACGCTGCAGCTCTGGTGCATGAAATGTCTCAACACCACCCCCACCCCCCAAAAAAAGAGCTTAAAAATGAATTTTTTTGTTTTCTTTTTAAACATTAGTGTAAGATTTAGTGACAAATGATTCCCTCAAGCCACAGCAAAGGGAATAAGAGTCTCTTTGTAGAAATGTAGAAACATATAATGATCATTTGGTGTAAACATTAAATACAGTATGATGTGTGTTTTATGAAAATGCAAACAACAAGGGCGGTATTCAAATGCCTGGAAACCTACTGTTGCTATCAAATCCAGGTGCTGGAGGTTCACTGTATAAAAGGACAACCTTGTAGTCAATTACATGAGCTACATACTTGTTCTGATTGGAGTGAAAGCACTGCATTCTTTCACTGATTGGTTTACCTTTTTATCGCTGCTTTGCACCACTACTTGGATACAAGGATTCCTGTTCATTATTGCATTAGAACAAAAACTCAATAGAAGAGATAAATATATAACACCAGGAAATAATATACTGATTCTCATAATGCTCCTTAATTGAGTTAAAAAGTTTTTTTTTTCTTGCCCCATTTAATTTTCTTTACTAGAGCTCGATTGCAGTTTCAGAGTTTCCACTTCGTCATTATTAAGATGTGGAGTCATGCAGTCGCGCTGAAGCATCTGTGCCGATGAAGTGTCCTTGAGCAATTTACTGAGAATCTTACCTCCCACTTCCACTGGTGCCGATATGAAGCTGACCACTGACATTACATCCTGAAGTGAAGAATTCAAAAGGACGTTGCTGTGAAGATAACAACCACAAAACAACTTACAAGAAAAGAAAAAATTGATTTGATTTACGTGCATCTGCTTCTCTTTCTGTTGCAAGAAGCTGAATTGGAAATATTTTAATGGGAAGATGGTAGAAATAAGTACTGTCTACTTACTGTATGTGAGTGATGCTTGTTGTTAAAAATACACTTGAGATGCATTGATTTATCAGACCCACACTTTTTCCCAAAGGCCAAAGCCACTCACAGAGCTCTGTACAATGTAATTCCCTTAGCTTCAGCTCTCCCTTTGCTTTTTCTGCTTGAAGCACCTGCTGTCTGCCAGAGTTCCTTTTTTTTGTTTTGTTTTTTTGTAGGTAATGTCCTCTGGTGCACAGGTGTGTTTGCTGCAGCAAAGACTCTGATTTCAGTGCAGCAAACAGATCATTTACTTTGGGTTTATCAATTTTACATCTGCTATAAATGAAGATTAATGACACTTTTATATCTAAGGGGAGGATGTGGAAGGGAACTGGAAAGGAAAGATGACCTCTAAAATGTGCACTTTGAGAAAACAGTGAAACAAGAAGAGCACATTGTAAGACTTGCATCATTTTCAGTGATGTTTTATTTGTGTCAGACCTTTAAATTTCAGTGTTGTTCCTCCTCAGTCAAACATCTAATGATTTCAATAAGTCTGATGTCTTAATGCCATGACTGTTTGGTTCATGTTTATGCTCAGTAATGTTTATGAGGTAATTTAAAGTTTAATTCTTCTTTGTTTCTGTTCAAAATTATCCTTTTGTGGACATCAGATAATTCCCGAAATTACTTTTTACATTCCACTGCCCATGCATGCATTTGCACATTAACACTTCAAAGACGTGCACACTCCACTCACACAGACAGTTTAACCAAAACCCAGGGTACCTGTGCCATAAAAGGAGCCTGTCTATATGCAGCATGCAGTGGTTCTCTTCACCCAGCCATCTGGTTTCAGTTCAGACCCATCTGGATCTGACTCCAGCCCAGGCATCTCAGGAATACATTTTGGAGGGGTGCCCACATCCGTTCACACAGACAAGTGTTTTCACTTACTCAATTTTAAATGTCTCCAAAACCCAAGTGATTGAGCTCTTTTTTAAGGCAGCGGTGAGGTAAACACTGCTTTAAAATTCTGCTTCAAAGGGAGATGGGTAAACAGTACATAGCTCGTTGACTGAGTTATACCTTGGTGACTGGAAGGAGCATGTGACTGCTCAGCTCTGTGAGCACAATTACAGCACAGAGACTGCAGGACTGCGACACCACAAACTTTCCCAAAGTCTACATGAAGAAACCAAAGATCCACAAATTGATGTGAAACATATAAAGCTAAACTGACTAAAACTGACATGATGATTACACTAGCTCGCTCACCAAAAGGAACGAGTTATGTGTAGTTGGGGATTGTATGATGAAAAGCAGAAGACAGTTTGGGTTTATAGCAGTATATCAAATTTATACTGGCCGTAGGAGTTGATGCATTTCTGGTGGAGCAACATCAGCTATCAATTTCAAATTTATTATTGGTTTGAATTTATTATCATTGGTCATCCCAATATGCTGCATCAATGCCAGTCAGAAACTGGATAAACAAAGCTTTTGCACCTCTTGAACTTTCAAGTGTTTTGCACAGTTTTTCTGGAGTCAGTCTCTTTTCTGATTTTGCCCTTTGTCTGAAGCAGTAGTGTATGTGTGTTTGTAAAGGTGCGCATGTGCACGGACGTTAATAAAATCCTCATACATTAGTACCAGTACATTAGTTGTGTTGAATGGAATGATACTTGTACTCAAATCTATTCTAAATGGTTACCAGCATTTTCATAAAGACTTCTATTACTGAACTAATAGAGACCTTGTCAGGAAGCCCAGGGGCACATATTCACGCATCCATTCATAGGGCTTTGTAATAAGGTCTTTAGAGTAGAATTTATACAATGTGCAATCAGTAGTAGTTAATTCCAAGGAAAAACTACCATAGCTGATTTTATTTTGTATGATTTGCACATTGGTAGCTCTCATCTCACTTCAGTGCTTACAAGCATTAATGTACTTTGTCAGCGCTGCAGTTCTTTATGGAAATGATGGCAAAATAGCTTCTCGGCATCTATATGTCCAGCAGGTTATAGTGTGTGTGTGTGTGTGTCGGGGTGGGGGGGTACAAATGTTGCAATGGACAACATTCATGACTTTCATTTGAGGCAAAGCATTTAACTGTGACTGATAAGAGACCAAGACTGGGGGTTGGGGTGGGGGGTGGAGGTCTTCATCAAAGGAAAGCAGCAGAAAATTGCTTTCACTTTTCAGTCTGGATATTTGATTCAACTCATTGTCATTGTGCACACAAGGCACACAACGAAATGAGTGTTCCAGATCACTCATCCAGAGATGAGCATCTGCAGTCATGTGGTTTAAGTGTCTTGCCTAAGGGCACAACGCCAGCACAGGAACAGGGGCTCAAACCGGCAACCCTCTGGCTGCGATGCGAGCATCTACCCACTGCGCCACTGCCACATTTTGAATTTGGTGACCCAAACACATCTTGAAAAATCTGGGACAGAGCCATGTTCACCACTGTCTTGCATCCCCTCTTCTTTCAACAATAGTCTTAAACATCTGTTGCCCCATTCTTGTCTGATAGAGGATTCTAGCTGCTCAACGGTCCTAGGCCTGCTTTGTGAGCAGGTCAGTTCAGCACTCCAACTCTTCTACTATGAAGCCATGCTGTTGTAATAGATGCAGAATGCAGGTTAGCATTGTCTTGCTGAAATATGCAAGACCTTCGTCTGAATGGGAGCATATGTTGGTCTTTCAGCATTGATGGTGCCTTTCCAGATAAGTTCCCAGTTCCATAGGCAATAATGCACCCCCATATCATCAGAGGTGCAGGCTTTTGAACTAAGCACTCATCTGACCACAGAACAGTTTTCCACTTTCCCTCAGTCCATTTAAATGAGCTTTGGCCTAGAGAAGATGTTGGTATTTATGGGTCATAGTCACGTATGCCTTCTTCTTTGCATGATAGCACTTTAACCTGCATTTGTGGATGGCACAGTGAACTGTGTTCACAGACAGTGATTTCTGGAAGTGTTCCTGAGCCCATGCAGACATTTCCATGACAGAATCACGTCTGTTTTTAATGTAGTGCTGCCTGAGGGCCTGAAGATCATGGGCATCCAGTACTGATTATTGTCCTCGTCCCTTGAACACAACAACACGTGTTGTTCTTTCAATCTTTTGATGATATTATGCACTGTAACTGATGAGATATTTAAATTTCTTGCAATTTTACATTAAGGTTCAATATTCTGAAACTGTGCCACAATTTGTCGACAGTTTTCTGCAGAGTGGTGAACATTTATCCACCTTCACTTCTGAGAAACAATCTCACCAAGATGCTCTTTTTTTTTTTTATAGCCAATCATGTTACTAAGCTGTTGTCAATTAACCTAATTAGTTTTAAAATATTACTTGGGTGTCTCAGTGGGTGAGCAGGTGACCATTTATGCCACATTTCTTCGGTGCAGGTGGCCTGGGTTTGTATCCGACCTGTGGTCATTTACTGCGTGTCTTTCCCAATCTGTAGCTCACCAATTTCCCATCTCTCTTGACTGTACACTACCTAATAAAGGCACAAAAACATATATATTAATCCAGCTTTTATTTTTTTATCCTTATTTTTCCAGCCTCTTTTTCCTCCATCCCAACTTATTTGAGACGTGTCGCTGCCATCAAATTAAAAATGAGCTCATATGTTTCATGAAATAAAAAAACATCTCAGTTTAAACATCTGATAGACTTTCTATATTCTATTGTGAATAAAATACATGTTTATGAGATTTGCAAATGATTGCATCCTGTTTTTAATTTACTTTTTACACAGGGATTGTGGTTGTAATAACATTGTGTTTATGTTAATTTAAATTATATTCTCATTCTGAGTGAAAGAAGAAGATAGGCCAGGCTATGACTGAATTTATTAAAAATTTCTTTCACAAGATATGTTTGTGTGTGCTGCTATTAATTGCTTATATGTTGTGTTTCAATAAAAAAAATAGAAGAAGTGTTGCCCTGCTGTGGCATGTGTCTTGCTCTGTAATGGAAAAATATTTTTGTCTTCGTATATATACCAGATTTACGGTCGCACTGCGCACCCTGTGGTTAAATGGATATCATTAAGAACCAATAGTTTAGCGAAAAATCGTCAGTGAGAGTCACATAAATTCTTTACAGAGCTCTTGTTGTCTGCTAATTTTTCTGTGAGGCTTTCTGGAAAAGTAAAGTCTCAAAGTAAATAAAGCCTTAAAAATTCACACAAACACCAACAACCCATAATTCTTGCCATTACACTGATTCCCGTGTTGTTAAATGTGTTTTACAGACAGCTTTTTTTTTTTTTGACATAACTAAAAAAGAGCTTGAAATGTAGAGGATCGTTGTGCTTTTAATTTATGATGCTGGGGTATTTCTCAATGGTCTTGCAGTATTCATTACATTTATGCATAATCCCTAATCAGGGTTATGTATATAGCACTCCACCAAGAGCTCTTCAAAACTGCTTAGAGAATGTTGACTTTGTAATTGAGTTTGAGAAAAACTTATGATGGGTCATAAGCCAGATGCCAGAATGTTTATGGCATTGTTGCTTTGTGGGCAGCAGTGTACACAACCTCTGTCTCTTGATGCAGCAGAATTTTCCATGCCATGCGCATCTTTATGGTCAAAAGCCTCTTGAGTAATTTCAAGTAATAAAACTGGTGTTTGCACTGATATGCATATTGGGCATAAATCACAGCAGTCTGTCAGATGCTGCTAAAGAAAACACAAGTGAATAATACATTAGTGTTCAGATGAGGGTTGCTGTATGGTTTGTTGAGTATTGAAATTATCATATGGTGTTAAAAGTCACCAGGTTTCAGCTACAATTCAGACAGGCTGTCCACAACCCAGTCAGGGCTGCTCTCTCAGCAGAGTTATGAAGACATGAACAATTCACACCATGGAAAACTGAAGCTTTTCAGGATATTCCTGGTTGCCTAGCACCTTCCAAAGATACTTAATTTGTCACCTGTGTGTCTCTCTGTGTGTGAAGCCCTTTATTTCAATAATAATACATACTGGAGAGCTATTCTCAGTTCCCGTCCATATAGCACTGCATCTTTTATATGGGGGAGAAGTGTGGAGGCTGGGGTGCAACTTAAATTTTTCCTAACTTGTTTTAGTTTCCGAACCCTGGTCATATATTTTTATCTTTCATGTTCTTCTCCACCCGTAAGTCTTCTTAACTGCTTATCCAAGCATGGTTGTGGTGGAGCTGGAGCGTTTTCCAGCCAACACTGAGCAACCTGGACAGGTTGCCAGTCCATCACCTTCTGAAAACAGAGACTGTACAGCCATTTAAGCTGAGGCCAGTGTAGAGTCAACAATGAACAATAACTCACATAACTCTGGATTGTAGTCAGTAACCAGAGAAAATGGAGAAAAACTATGCAGGCACAGGGAGAGCATGCAAGCTCCACAATAAAAGGCTCTACTTGAAGAGCAGAACAGGAACCTTCCTACTGTGAGGGGTCAGCACTAACCACTGCACCACCATGCCTCCTCTAAAATATTCTCCATTTCAATGAAAAACATCTAGTAAAGCAATATGGTCACTGTGACCACTGCCCTCTCTCACAGTGAATAAATAAACATACACAATAACTACATGGTAGTTGTCTTGTAGTCAGTAATGAGTCAAGGCAAAATAGAGGTTAACTTTATGTAACTCTAGTTGCACTGTTAAATTATTTGAATACAAAATAAAATACAGCCTGTTTTCTTGATTTCTATGATAATGATTTTGTTTTATTAGACTACAATAAGTGAGAGAGGCTGCAGTGATCAATATGCAAAGAATAACAGAACCAGTACGTACTCACAAATCCTGCAAGGCACAAGATAGCTGGACACACAGCACAAGAAGCACACATCTCTAAATCTTTCACCCACTGCAGCTGACTTTGCAGCCACCTCTGCATGCAGTTGCTTGTCTTTAACTTTTGCTTCCATCAACTGTTTTTCATCATTTTGTCCATATATCTCTGGTGCATGAGTTGATGTGTGGGTTTCACTTTCCCAATGCTCAATTAAGACTGGTTACATAACTTACTTTGGACTATGCAAAGTGCCTCTGAGAAGAAAATTTAATAGCAACAATGCTGGTAATTACAAAGGAACAATTGTTCCCTCATTGCCAACATAAGCCACTTTTCAACGCTGCCCTGGCGATGTAGATCTGTGCGGCATAGTCTTTATCTACCTTTGCAACTGGATCCTTAGAAAAAGTGCTCTGCATCCCTACTGAAACACAGCTTCAATGTCCTCCAGAGTCTCAGCAGCTTGGCCAATTGCTGTGAGTGAACGCAGATGGGAGAGATGCCCAGCAGTGGAAAACAGGGAATAAACTAGTTTAATGAAAGCATCATGGCACAGTGAAAAGCCAGTCTAAGCCATCAGTGAGAAAGCCCTGGGGGTAGGAAGATGGGCTGGTATGCGTGCTGGGGGCTGGAAGCTTGCCTAGATCCAGGAGCTCTGCTGGCCTTCTGCGGGCTCACAGCAGTCCACTCCCTCACCACACGGGCCCTCCTGGGATCAGCCAGAAAGCTGATTTACCATGTTACTGGTTAGGCCTTGGTACTAAGTACCAGATCAGGCAAATTAGATGCTTAGTTGAAAATGGCAGTGGCCCAAGCTTCTTTTGTAGCATGCTAACTGCAGCACCAATAGGTCATAAAGGTTAGTGACTATTTTATAAGCAAAGATTAGAGTTAAAGTTTAAAATTTAAAGTTAAAGTTCTCCATCTGCTTGATGCGTAAATAGAGATCTCTGAACTAAGTTTATTGTATGGCTGTATTGTTTATAAAAAAAAATTCACTTCAGTTCAGCTTTATTTTAATAGCACCAATTAGCTGCAGTCACCTCAAGGTGGTTTATACTGTAAGGTAAAGACTCTTTGCTCTCAGTGGCAAATGAATAAATAAATGATCACCCTGCAGGACTCACAGGCAATGCTGTGGTGCTAGATGCCAACGGACATCCTGAGAGCTTCTGTGTCCATGCCAAAATGGTTCAGAGCTCTTTTGGCAGCAATGAAGGAGGAACCTACACAACAATTAATTATTCTACAATAATACAAGTAGAAAAACACAAAATACAAAATCAGTGAGGATATACACAACAGCGTGGGACTTTACAGTTTGCACAAATGTGCAGGATATACTAAAACACCATCCAAGTAATCCACTGCTTTCTCCACAGTTCTCTCTTCAGTATTTTATAAGAGTTATATAATTTTCATCCACAGTCCTCGATAAAGATGCTATTCATCTACCAGCTAATAGCTTCAATTTATATGCTATAAGGTTTTAATTATTATTATTATTATTATTCTTTTCTGCAACTGTGAATAAAGTCTGTTAATAGAAGCCATTTTTCTATCTCTGCACTGTGAGAGCAACCTTCACGATGGAGTTATCTTCACCAAGGCTCTGCTGCACAATACCACCTATTCACTGCTTGCTGCTGCTGTCTCACTTTGACAGATGTCAAAGTACAAGACTCTGTGGCGAAACTTAATTTTAAACTGGGGTGCTTAGACACCACTGACAGCACTTATGAAATTGTGTTGCAAGTATTTTTATTATGTCAGTGTCTTCTTGTGCACTATTTAAATTTGTGTTTAGCATCACGCATTCTCTGCAGCGGCAGAACGTAAGAAAACGTCACGGAGATGGGCAGATTCTTTTTCAGTGAAAAGCCAACAAGACATCTGCTCTTTGTTGGTTTAATGGAAAGAAGGCGTCCACGTTTACAGTAAAACAGGTCATGTTGAGTGACTGTCAAGCCAGTCCAAAAATGTACAGGCTGAATCCCTGCAAAAGGCCAGCTATGTGTCTGCCACATGTCCTGTCAAACTGTTCTTTAGAGCCAGACAGCCACTGTTTCTATATAAGCTAAGTCAGCTTAAAGCCTAATAGTTGATGTATTTGAATAGTATGGGGAGTTTTCTCCTTCAGTCTATTCAGTGCAAACTCTACTGACAGAAAGGCCATTCACAGCTTCCAAATATATCCTTCTGCACTGCTGTGCAACAGACTAAGATGGGGAAATTGCCATTCATTTTCCACTGATCCATCAAGAACCGAATCAAATTGGGAGTGCTGGGGAAGTGCAAACAAGGCAAGGCTGGGTCACAGCCTCTCCCCTTTGTCTCTGTTTGCAGAAGGATGAATATTAACACAGAAATAGGAGCTAAAGCAGATGAATTAAAAGGTGACACAAAGGGAAAGGAAGACATGCCAAGTTATTTTTTTCCTATCACTCATTTCTAACAAAACAATTACCCTTAAAAAAAATATTAATAACCGTTAAGCCCTGCTATATTTTCCAGAGTGACAAAATAAAGCATCATCCCAAAAGTCATTATCGCTTTCAGCAAGTGCTGCTCAAAGGGACTTGTTGGACATCTTCCAATAATACTGCAAGGTTTTTACCTCACAGTGGAAAAGGTCCTGAGATGACTTCTGTTGTGAAGTGGTCCTATATCGATAAAATTGAACATGGGAGCACATATTACTGCGGCATTTGGTTTGAGTTTAGAGTTGGCCCTATAAGCTATTTTTATTTTATTTTTTTTGTTGCCTCTTTTACCAGAACAAGTTGCGCACACTGAAATACTTTTTTAAGTTGATGTAGCAAAGAATATTAGAAATAGTTGTCCACTGAAATACTCAGCAGACACAGATGAACATCATTTCTTAAAGCTCTGTCTCGTTAATCACTGACCTCTGTGGAAAAATATCTGTCTCTAAGTGTTCCACTCTGTTCATCTGCTAGCTGCTAGCTGCAGTTGTTGGCTGCAAAACAAAACAATGGTCTGAAAGATGCTAAAACACTAAAAAGAGGACTACAGAGCTGGATGGTTTATTTATGGGTCATTGCAAGTGACACTTTTCATGGTGTAGCAGTGACTTACTACAGAGACTAGAAAGTCAGGCCATACACAACAAATTAAAACTCTGCTCTTGTGAGTAAAATCTCCCTGGGTCGTCTGCAACTTGTACAAAACAATGCTGCAAAGCTCTTGACCAGATTATCCAAGCGCTGCCCCATTTCACCTCTTTCAGAATTCAAGTTAAAGTTCTGGTTTTCACCTTCAGGGACCCGAATGGCGATTCAGTGTCCACAATCATTAGACGAAGAAGGAAGGGGACAAAAAAGTCTTGCTGAAGGTATTTTCTTGCGTGGCTGGTGTATATGTGTGAGTCAAAGGGAAAGTAAATGAGTGCTGCTTTATGACTTCTTTTCTGCAGCACTTTGGTCCCGTGGGTTTATATAACTTTGCAGTATAAACCACATCGAACACTCACAGTGAGTGGGACGAATAACGAAAACAAGAGGGATCCTTGCAACCTTTCATGTGAGCGTTCTTGGCAAATCTCTATTCACTTCCATGAGACATTTTAGATTTCAGCTGCCCAGTTGGAGAGCTCATTAAAGGGCTGCAGCTATGGTGTATTAATTGGCACAGACATTATCACAGATTTGGTGGGGTTATGTGTTTCTGAGCTAGTAATAAATAAGTATCTCCTTTCTTGGCTCCCACATAAGTGTCCAGAAAAGGGTTTGATGAAACAGTTTCATCTACCTAATTTGACCCAGCTCTTAGTGCATTCAGAACTATTGACTAATTATTAGGATTCAACAGACCCCACCACCAATAAAGTCTATGATGTACTCTCTGGTATTTGTTAGTGCATGTGTTTGCATTCTTGCCCAGGATGACAAATGAACCAATCTCGCTTGCATGAACAGCAGAACTGAAGAATGACTATGTGCACAGTGGGGAATGTGTAAACCACAGCATCTGCAAATGTCCTCAATGTACCCCACTGAGGTCCTTTGGGTCCCTGAAGTTTTAAGATCTAATGGTTTACATGCACAGCTGCCAGTACAGCAGAACATCATTCATAGTTAGATTTGATTTGAAGCAAGTGGATTTTCTTCACATTATTTATGTATGGCTGTGCTGGGCTGAAAGGTTTGGTTTTTCATAGTATAATGATAATAATTGCCAATATTTTCCCACATTTTTCACTAACCACAAGAGTTTAACCCTGTTTTCCTGCAGTATCTCAAGAAGACATGGCCAGAAATACATGTAAAGGATTTAAAGATGCTCAATATGTTGCAAAAATAGAAATGGATATATCCACCCATTGGTTTGCGTACATGTTAAGGTTTAGCATTTGGGCCTTTTTGGTTTTTGACAGCTAAATTTATTTAGAACATTTAAAGCAACAAACCCCACCAAGAACAAGAAAAAACATGATACAAAATATATTAACTGATTATATATTAAAACTCAAATTTTATGTTTGGAAACTTTTTTGAAGTGAGGGGTGGCTCTGACTGGCAAACCAAGAAAGTAGCCACAGACTTTATCAACTGTTTTATTCTCAGGGGACCTTAATTTACAAAGATAACATCATGCATATCAAATCAGCCTTGAAACTAGTGACTGGGATCATAAATCTATTTAGAAACCATGCACTAAGGTAACAAATAAAGTGAGTCACAGTCAATTTTTTACAACCTGACTTCAACCTAATGAGATGCCCCATCCTGGCCATGAATGCATTTCAAGTTACTTGAACATGCGATGCACTAAATTCTGCAGACGGTGTCTTGTGAGAAGACTCAGCCATTTCTATTTGGTGATTTTCTTTTTCATCTACAGTATAGCAGGTCACAGTAGCTTTGAGCAATGCAATTATTTTGTTTGAATTTAAAAGAATAGCAGAAGGTTATATTTCCTATTTTCTCTTAAACTTCTCACACACACACACACACACACACACACACACACACACACACACACACACACACACAACCACACTGACCTGGAGGACGCATGGTAATTCTAAAGGAGCCTTAACTGAAAACGACACAGCAGGTTTATGTGGAAAAGGAGAGGCGTGCACCTAGTAACACATCCAACAGCACTGGCGGTGACTTTGTTGGGGGCAAATATTTTCCATTAAGAAATTCATGAGCTTGTAAACATCTCAGGTCCTGGGAAGGATAGTTACATCTGTGATGATAACCAGCCTGTTTGCAGAAATAGCAGTCATTTTGTTTTCACGAACACACCCTTTGTTTCTCTGCACGAGAAGAACTCTGCAGCAAGCCCGGTGCTAATCCTGTAATGTTTATCTGCTCAAACTATTTGCACATTTTTAATTTACTTTTTTTTTTTTTTTTTTAATCATTACTATGTCAGAAGTTAAGTGTTCAGTGCTGCCTTTCTTTCTGTGCCTGGCAACCTTAGGCTGCATGCAAGCACGCAGGTGCACGGAGAGTGGTGTGCTGGTGAAGATGAGTCAGTACAAAGTCACTTAGCAGCTTTATAGAGGATGTTTGTAAACTTTAAAGGGCCACCTGCGAGCAGTCATAAAGCAGCCATTGTGCCAACCGTGTGTGAGCTGAGTAACATCGTTTTGCTCTGCTCTGCTCATGTTTCTCATGTTTCCAGTCTTAGGCTTGAACTCTTTAAGGTGACTGTGCTCATTGTGATTGATGCTAACATCACAGCGAGGAATCTGCGGATAATGCATCCCCAGGCTGCACGCAAAAGAAGGAAAGAGACTAATTTCCAAAGTCTGTCAACATTGAATGGTACTCTATTAAAAAGCCTAGATATGTCTTACCATTCTCTTAATGCTGGGCCTCTAGAATATTACTCTATAAATAACACAAGGCTTTACTCTGGATCTCAAACACGTCTGCATTACAGAGCAATTGCTTGTTCTGGTAAATTCATTTTTTTAATGCTATATTTTATTTATTTATTCTACTTTTAATTATGTGCAAAAGTCTGGTATTCATTTGTGTTTCTCTGTTCCTGTGTGCTGCCAGAGTTTTCTAAATTAACCTTACTGGAAAATAATGACTATTCAGTTAAATATGAAGCCTGCTGTTACTCACTTTAGTGCATCGTATACTTTATTTTTGTTCTGCGTAACGTCAGGCTTTTATGATTGATAGTAAAGACTATTGCAAAAAAAAAAAATCCAACAGCAGTAGAAGGAGCAATGGCAGCACATTTGGGAAAATTAAAAAAAGTGCAGCAACACAGTCTTTCTCATGTCAATAACATGACAAAGTATCACATTGTTATATCTGAGAGCACTACTGATAAATGTGCGCAAATACCAAGAAGCTGTGAATAACTGCCCTCTGAGCACTCACAATCATTAACACCAATTATGTGGATCTTGAACGGGAAGTCCGGCAGCTTCCTGTTCACTTGACTTCATTTCCTTCTGTTGCTGTTACTGTATTGTTTATCCTGTGTTTCTTCCTCTACGCATTCTTTTCACACGTAGATTCATACAAGCGCCTGAGATGCACTGCCAGGATTGAGACTATCCATCATGAATGCTTCAAACGACTTGCCCTTCAGTTCACGCTAAATCGCCATTCTCTTTCACACTTAAGTTGGTTCCCATGTGTTTGGGGAGCAGTTCAATCCTCACTTCCTCATACTGGGACCCATCATCGTCACAGAGACTGTCTTTCCAGTCTTCACAAAATACGCAGCTGCTTTTTTTTTTTTTTTTTTTGTGCTCCACTTGCTGGCAAGTCTATCTTTGTGCAGACAATGTTAGCTACATCTCCTGTTTACTCAGTGCTGAAAACTGAACCATTGTATGAGGAGCAGCCAGGGTCCCTGGTGGCTCAGAGCTTCAGCTATTGACAATGCAAAGGGCATAGGACTCCTTCAAAGATGAGGAGTGACACTGTCCTACACACACAGTAAGTAGATGGCTATGGAGAATTAGAGGAAACAGAATGGTGGTTTCTGGCACGGCTTCACCTACTTCCAAGGTGCATGAAGAAGAACAAGGGTCTGAAGAGGTTGAAGCTCCAGAAACACTTGTGGAACAGCTTTATTACTTCACCAATCTTAGTGCCTGCAGAACTCATGCCACCTAGGTTTTGAAGTTTTAAAAAGACTAAAGCATGGGTCTTGGATGAAAAACAACATCTGCACTGCATAAAGTTTTAAGCGAAGCCAGTTATCAGATTGCTGCTGATTTGGTTTAGTCACTGATAAGGAACTTGTGTACTTAATTGCAAGGTGTCACCCACTATAATGAGATCCATCCATCCATTTTCATCCATTTTTTTTCTCCACTTATCCAATTCGGGGCAGAGGATGGGGCTGGAGCCCAGCTGTCATAAGGTGAGGGGGAAGGTATTCACATAAAAACCTATGGCCAAAAGAAAGGCCCCAGCCAGACAGTGGAAACCCAGTGCTATGTAGATGACAACTTAAAATTAAATGCTGAAATAAAAAAAAAAAAATTATATATATATACCACATTTCTTTCCAAAACTGGGTTTAAATTCATAATACAGTTCAAACTTTTACTTTTAATTGTGATTAAAATGTTGTCATCTACCCATTCCCCCAAGGGTCTGCACAAAAATGCTGCAACTTTGATGACTGTTCAAAAAATGGACATGGGCAGAACTAGACTATCTGCATTACGATCATACATGTTTCCACACTTACATGCTCATGTCATCTCTGTGGAGCTGTTAGATTAATCACTCGCAAAGATTGGCACCTGAGATGGATAAAACGTGGGAGTGATAAGTGTACGCTTTGAGCTGATCTCATCTCGGACTATGCTGTTTCCAAGAAAATCTGAATGAGTTATTTGTGAAGTGGGAAAAAAAAATCCTTCCCTGTTTCTGCTTTGTGACTCAACATGAGTAAGGTGGAAATGTTACAAGGCAACAGGGAGCGGTGCTTTCCTTTGGGTTATGAGTGCAAAAGTTTGATGTGTGTTTTTTGTTGAGTCACAGATCCTTTTCCAACCCAAACAGGACTGTGGCCACATTACAACTTAAAACTTGCTGTACAAATGAGATTTAAAGCCTCGCTCCAGCCCAGGTTGAATGTCTGTATCACTTCAGTGTTTAAAAAGAACTCTGAAACAAGGCTTCCCATTTTAATTATTAAGATTCAACACCGATCTGAAATTAACTGGATAATGTTCCTGTACCACCTTCAGCGCACACAACATTCTCAACAACATCCTTTGTGATAGCTGAGGAACTGACTGCTTTCCTCGGCCTCATATCAAACACAGTCAGGGAGATATTTTTAGACCATCCTGTATGAATTAGGCTGTGTTCAGGGTTCTCTCTGTGGGGCAGTTCAGATCTACCTGACTCTAGGGTTGCTATTAGCCCTTCTAATAAAGGCCAGATTGTGGGAAAACTGGTAGTTAATATGACCCGGCTGTGGCTTGCTGACAGACATTCCCACCAGCGGTGTAGGACAGAGCCTGCTCCATTTTCCTATCCACAGGAAAAATGTTATCAGCTCCCTCAGTGCTGAAGACCATTTATTTGCATTATTTTCCCTTGAGAGATTTAATAGCCCTCTATCTAACTCTTGACATCAGCTGTGAGATTCAATGAGTCCATGTTCAATATGAGTCCATTCACTGCTTCATTGGCAGGATGGCAAAAGCAAACTCAACTTTTCAGACGTGGATACAAAAACCCAGTCATATGCCCAGACACATCTGAAAGTGTCTGTGACAAATGAGAAAGGTGTTTTATCAAGCAGATTATCTCCAAGGTCTCCAAGGTAGAGACATGTGCACACTCCTGCAGTTTTTCAAGCATCAATTTATTTTTCAGTTTAATCTTTAAAAATAAACCAACTGCATGAGGACAGAGTACAGTTACATGAAAATGTAACAAACTTGAAGAACTTTATCACCACCACACACTCACTCGGCTCTACATGTTGGCACTCGTTTGAGTTGTATATACCTGAACTGGCTCCTTGGGGTCTGGGTTCTATCTCAAACATCTATTATCTGATGTTCTCATAATTCACATTAGGTAGGAAAATAGTAATGTTGGAAATAATCCACAGAGAAGAAAGGAAGGGATATCCACTCTTCAGTTCTCGGTGGGCTGGTTCAATTGCTTTTCCTACACCGCTAAATGCAAACTGTGAAACACATTTTGCTGCATCTGATCCTTGATATTAACAAAGAAAAGCAGCAATGGAAAAGAAATGTTTGTTGCCATTTGCATATTGACATTGAGTAAAATAATTATTTGATCCCCTGCTGAATTTGCAAGTTCGGTCACTTACAAAGAAATGAACAGTCTCTCATGTTTATGTTAGTTTCATTTTAATAGACAGAGAGAGATACAATATTAACCAAAAATCCAGAAAAAAACACTTTACATAAAATTTCTAAATTAATTCTGATAAGGGTACAGGATGAGTTCACCACACTGAGGGGTCAGTGGTTGTGGCCAAGTGTCATAAAATCTTAGACAAGAACCTCAGAAGAAGACTTGCTGGTATGTTTTGGATCACTGTCTGCCTCCATAAACCAAGTGTGCTTGAGCTTCAGGGCATGAACTGATGACCAGACATTCACGGTTCCATCATTCTACCCTAACCTTCCAAATAGTTCAGTTTTTGTCTCATTAATCCACAGAACATTTTTTCCCCAGACCTTTGGAAATCATCAAGATGGTTTTTTGCAAATGTGTGTTTTGTGTTCTTTTTGGGTAGCAGTGGTACTCCCCGTGGAGTTCTCCCATGGATGCTGTTATTACCCAGTCTCTTTCTTATTATGGAATCATGCACACTGGCCTTAATCAAGGCAAGTGAGGCCTGCAGTTCTTTATGTATTGTTCTGGATTCTTATGCGACCTCCTGGATGAGTTGTTGATTTGCTCTTAGAGTAATTTTGGTTGGCTGGCCACTCCTGGGAAGGTTCAGCACTGTTACACGGCTCTCACCGTGATTCGCTGGAATCCCAAAGCTTTAGGAATGCCGTTGTAACCCTTTCCAGATTGATAGATGCCATTGACTTTGTTTCTTTTCTTAATGAATGAAATCATTATTTCAAAATTGCACTGCATCTCAACACTATCAACCCTGTCTGAATTGACATGAGGAGAATACATTGAAGAAGAATTAATGTGAGTTTTTCTTCTCTCTGCTGCACTTTGTAAAACATTAATAGATTCAAAAGTATTCAGGACAATTCTGAAACTATATAGTATGGTAACTTATCAAACTACTGAATGCCAGACAAATTATCTGCCTTGTGAATCATGGACAGTAGACTTCAAACCATACATTGTATAAAAATGGTGGACATAGTCACCTTGACATTGCCCATAAGCTTGTGAATTCTCATTTTGGAGACTCAAGCATTTTGGCCAGTGCAGTGATGGATTTTGAAGCGAGCAGATGGAAACCCATTCATCCATTCACACCTATGGCCAATTTAGAATCACCAGTTAACCTAACAGGCATGTCTTTGGACTGCAGGAGGAAACTGGAGGCACAGAGAGAACATTCAAACTCAACACAGAAAGGCCCCAGCCAGCAGGTAGCTGCAAAGCCAGGACCTCCTTGAGGCAACAATGCTAACCACTGCACCACCATGCTGTGATTTGATAGTAACCAGGAACACTAAATGCTCATTTGGTAGCACCACTCCTTAAACCAAAGCCTAGTTAATCATCTGTTTTATTCTAAATGGGCAGTTCTGGGTTCATTAAGAAGGGAAACTAGAGACTGAGACAATAAACCCATTTCAGCTGTTTACTGAGATCATAAACAAAGTTAGTAGCATGCTCATTTCTTCATAGATTTCTATACAATCTGACTGCTTTTTGCAACCCGAGGAGCAAGCCTCCTGCAGGCCATTAGACAGGTCTAAGGCTCTACCTGGAGCATCTTTTATATACTCCTTTATATACATGATTCAATCTGACTGTTATTATTCTCCAGATAAACTCTTCTTGCTCTGAGGGTTTTCATTTTAAAGAAAACTCAAATAAATGTCATAATAACTAAAGAAAGACATTTTCTTGTGAGCTGAAACCAGTAAAAAAAAAAAAAAAACAGTTTCCATCCAGTTTTTTTTCCAGCTGCTCTATACAGTCCCACACTCTCCATCACACATGCAGATCCTTTCCACCTAAATCATACTACAAAACCTCTAATTGGCATCCAGCTTTGTACCCTTAAACTTCAGACACAACAGGAGCATAGTGGAACATGCATGTCTACACGGTACTCTGTTAATGAAACAAGCCTGTCTGCATTTACTTCAAACTGGTGCATGATAATTTCTTCTGGGTCTGCTTGGTGCCAGGCCAGCAGGTGAGGACTACATAACCAGAGCATGCCGCCTAATTATCCTACATTTTTGTGAAGATAATTTGGCTCAGTTCTCACAACTCCTCTCTCTCTCTCTCTCTCTCTCTCTCTCTCTCTCTCTCTTACACACACACACACACACACACACACTTCACACCCAAACAAGAAAAGCATTTTTAGACATTTATCTATTTATTGCAAAAGTCCAGATTTTGAGTGCTTTCTAAAACGCACTTTAAAAGGAGCTGATGAACTTGAGGTCAAACTGTCGCTCGTGCTTTTAACTCGAGTAAACAAAACGATATGTTTTACTGATGAATTTTGTTTATCACATTGCAGGAAAACCTTCAGATTTTTTTAAACTAAAAAAACAAACAAACTCTGTCATCAGCTGATATTACCAATAACCAATTCACCAGTAGAAGATGCAGAACGTACTGAACTAAGAGGAAGACAATAAGTCACTCAACCGCATAAAAGTCATTTGATGCACTGCAACGGTGCCAATGCTCTTTAGCGGAGATGATGCACAAGCATTCTTCACAGCAGGGCAAAGTGCTGAAGGATAATCAGCTCACTAAAAGTGCATCTGTTTCTCGCACTGTTGTGCTGTATACTGGGACAAATGGGGATTCCATGTTCTGTTGTTTTCTTTATGTTTCACTCCTCATGACATGATGAACTTTTTGTAAGTGATGATTTTGTTCTTTTAAAACAATTGAACCGATTCAAGGGAAATGCTGTTTGAGGCTGAAATGTGAACGCAGCTGTTTTCATGTTGCCGGACATCTGTGCCCATCGTGAAAATGTCATTTCACTTTAAGCTTTAATTGTGACTGTTATGTAACCTGTTACTGATTCCTTGTCAGAACCATAATTTTTGCACACTTTAAGTATTTCTCAGAAGTCAGAGTGCACTATGGTGTTACTGCAGCGTGTTCAGGGTAATTACATTTTATAGACCTCTCTTGCTCACAGACTGGTGTTGAAAAGTGAAGTTTCGGCCCCAGCCGCAGAGGATTTGCTTCCTGTGTGTGTACGTGCATGTGTTTGCAGATGATGTTTTGCCAAAAAACACTCTTCTGTTTCATGTCTATCGGTGCTTGCATGACTGATTTCAACACTGCACCACAAAAAAAGAAAAGGAGAAAATGTCAAGCACGGTAATTTGACTACTAATTTTTATGATCAAACATGCTTAAAGTTATTGAATTAGCTTTGGCCAGACACACTGTCTTGACACAGGAGAGAATCACATGTGCTGGGTTATTCTTGGATAGGTGTTTCATTTAGTGAGGAGGATTAACTATCAGTATGCGTTGATGCACACAAGTGTGGAAAAACTGAAAATGGTGGAAAGAATGAAACTTCTGCACTCAAATCTCGCAAAAAAATCACCAAGAATAAATTTTATTCTTTCAAGACATGCAGGTCCTGTATTTGAATCCACCATCTGGCTGGAGCCTTTCTGTGTGGAGTTTGCATATTCTCCCCATGTCTGCGTGGGTTTTCTCCAGGTACTGCGGCTTATCCCCACAGTCCAAAGACATGCAGTTAGTGTGGTTAAGTTAACTGGTGATTCTAAATTGCCCATAGGTGTGAATATGAGTGTGAGCGGTTGTCTGTCCCTCTGTCCAGGGTGTACCCCGCCTGGGATAGGCCCCATCGATAAGCAGATGCAAATTTGAAAATGGTTGGGTTTCTTTATTTGCTGTACCAGATGTCATTAAAAGTCTTGTGGTTAATACAACTACCTGAGCACAAAGGCCCTCTGAGAGTATTTAAAACATGCTCAGTTTGCTTACCTATTGTGTATTTGCACTCCACATAAATAATGACACCACACACAAGGTTCCAAGGACTGCAGCAGCAACAGCAGTTTCCAGTTTTGTTTTGTTTTTAGTTTAGTTTTTTTAATTTTAGTTCTCAAAAATGAATTTTATCCACAAAAATAGTGAACAACATTAGAAAATAACAAACGGGTTTGGTAAAATTACATGGCAAAACTGCAGTGTCCTAAATCTCAATTTGACTGTTTTTGGCTAAAGTGAAACTTGGCTGAACAAGTTGTAATAGTTAGCTTTATGAGTTTTCAGGACACAGTACCATGGTAAGAAAGACCCGCAAAATGTGTGGGAAGCAAGAAGTGGAAAGGATAAAAGGTCAAAAAGTGCCAGTGTATGAACACTGGTTTAACAGGTTTTCCCTAAAATAGCCAAAATTGAGAACATCGCAGGATCACACCACCTGTTATCAGACCAAAGTCATTTTTGAACTCACTGTGATACAAACACCTGCAAGGTTTCGTGACTGCATTTTAAACAGTTGTAAAGCTATTATGGAAGGACAACCTGACATAAAGCCAGATAAACATATAACACCTGCTTTACCTGCTGCCTTGGGGGTAGGAGTAGCTAGCAATAGTTCCAAGACTGTGTGTGTTGTTGATGATACACCAACACATACACAAACACACACACACACACACACACACACACACACACACACACACACACACACACACACACACACACACACAGACACGCTCAGATAGACTCACAAGGGAAAAACAATATAAACCACGCTGTTGCGGTTGGTAATTACACTATATCTGTGCAAACAATGATGATATCAGGTGTTAGTTTCCACTGTGATATAATATCCATTAAATATAGACACTTACTGTGGGCATGTTTGCTGACGCCAGCTTCATTCAATAGAACCACTGAATGTTTTAAGCTTGAATGACCTTCAACAGTAAAGTGTTGCAAACCTTTTCTGAAGCATGAATGAAAGAAACAAGAGCAGTTATGATGTACGCAACACTCATTAAAACAACTTTTTTTTTTTTTACTTCAAAACCAGTTTGTAAAAAAAGGGACAACTCTAATTTTGCAGCAACCAGCCTGGAGCTTTAAAATTGACCATAAAATTGATAAACAAATTCAGTCCAGACATTCTCACAGACTGTCAGACCACTACAGTCTTCTGAAGCCTGTAAAGTGATCATGCTTCAAAGTATGAAAATGGTTTATTTTATTTATAAAATCCAGGCCTGGATCTAGTACTTCTTGGATTTTTGTGTAGTCTGCGTGCTTAATCAGTGAAAATAGGTGAAAAGAGGTATCATCTTGCCAAATAAGTAAATAAGCTTGTGCTGCTTATTGGAGACAGTAGTGTTTGGTAGCAGAAGGTTTCTGTAATGTTTGTAGTTTGGTTGTAGAAAGAGTTCTTGGCATGCCAAAGTCAGTGTGGATCACAAAAGAGGGGTTGCATCTGCTGAATTGCACACGATCAAATAAAGTCTGATGACATTTCGCTTTATAAAAAAAAATAATAATAAAAAATCTGCTGAAATTTTGCCCAGGATATCTGCTGCCTTTGTGTGCATGCTTGAACAGTTCTGCATCTCATGTCAATGTTCTCCCAAAGCCTGTGAGTTTCAAATGACCATTCTCCCTACCTGCCTCCGCTTCGTCCCCGGATTGTGGCTGCCCACCCTCTCCCCACCATGTATGCAAGCAAGTCCAGATCTCATTTGGGAGGAAGTGGAACGTTTTTAACTAGGAACCTTGGAATTAGTCAACCACTTCAGGATTTTCATTCCATTTCTGAGCAGCTCCTGACCAAAGGAAGTCCCATTTCTTTCTTGCCTAAGTAAGCCAGCACTAGTGTGGATTAATGAGCTTTAGTCCATGCAGAAAATGCAAACAGCCGTACAGATTGTCCATGACTGAATGGCAGGAGGGTTTGGGAAGAAAGACTTTCTTCTCCTGCTGCCCAAGCATTTTTGTGGTGAATTATAGTATTTATCTTTTCACTGCTTGGAAGCTTTTACTAAGCAGTGAAATCTGATCTTCCACTGTTTGCCTATTTTTGTCTTTATAACAGTGTTACTGATTTGGCTTGTCACTCAACCTGTTGCAAAGCTCTAGTCGATGTTGGTGTTAAATATGGAGGTGCGAACATCCTAGCGCAGGTATTATCTTCAGTTCCTGAGGTGACCGGTATTATCTACGAACACCTACTCCGTAATTTACCCTTCAGCCAATTCATGGCCCCTTATCGTGCAGTGTGTGTCTTTTATCACGAAATCCATTAGTGTGTGACAGGGAGAGATGGACATTTCTTTTCCATGCAGGAGATCCCCAGAAAACTTCCTGTATTTTCGTAACCCGGATGAGAAACTGTTGATAAAATGAATGTGTGGGCGCCAGCGGGGAAGGTGACATTAGCGACAACTCAGAGGAAGAGGAAGTCAATCAGCAAAGCGAGAGAGAGAGGACAATAGTGTGGCATGAGCGGAAAGCCAAGCAGGAGTAAAAACACACACACACACACGCACATTATTTCTGTCAGCAGCTCATGACGGAGTGCAGGACTGCACAAGCATGCATGTGTCCTCACTCAGTGATGGCATATGTCTGCTCATTTAGGTGTATTTGCATGTGTGTGTGCGCTCACATGTAGGAGTATGTGTGTGGGATCAAACGGTTGTCTTATTCGCACCTGGTAGGGCTGTGCAGCAGTGACTCAGCAGCGAAGAGTGGTTGAGCTGTGCTCCCTGTCACACAGCTCAAAGTTGTGTTAACCTTTGAGACAAAAGGCTATGACGCGTGTGGGCTTCTGCTAATCCGGTGAGGAAAACCATCTGAATGTCATGTATTCTTCCAGCAGCCATCAAAATCAGATTTAATATGTGTGGTTTAGGTCTCTCAGGAAACCGTTCAGCAAGTCTAATCAAATTGTAGGGAAACTTTGGTCACTGAGAGTCATTCTGCGCTGACTTGCTCCAAGAAAACTAAGAAATCTCAAGTTAAAATTGCATTTTAACTGCCAACTTTTGCGTAGAGTAGTTTAATTGGGTGGTGTAATTATTCATCCATAACAATGGATGAATAATTACATCTATTATTATTGATGAGGGGGAGGGTTGCTGGAGTGGGGCACACCCCGGGCAGGTCAATGAAAATTATTCACTTCTGAATATAATGCTAAAAAAAAAAAAAAAAACCTCAAAATAAACTAATCACATTCATCTGTAACTATCCTGATTTCAAATTCTCTTTAATGTCTTTGTTCATCATTTTCCTAAAGTCACAATGCCCTCAGTTATCATAAAAATATTCAGTGGCCCTGAATTCAATGTTCAGCCACTACAAAGCAAAAATGAATGAATGAATGGCTCACTGGCGTTCCTGTTGTCATAGAACTTTTATTTTATTATACTGACCTTGTCAGAGCATATTTCACTGAATTTTTTGTTGTTGTTGTTGTTGCATTGATGCATTTATTTAAAAGAAGCCATCTTTCCCACAAACACGGGGAAAAAGAGTACAGGTCAGTAAGCTAGCTATGCTGAAGGTCATTACAGTGGGGGTGTGTTGTAGGTCAGTATTTAAACCGTGCAAGGTTTCAGCACACAAAAACAAGATGGATTACCATGAAATTTTCTTTTGACATTCATGATCCCTTGACAAACTATTCAAATGTCTATCCTAATACTCTGAATTTACCTCTAGCTCCAGCAGATGCCAAGAGAAACCGCATTTGTGGATTCTCTTGGCATCTGCTGGGACTTGGCTCAAACATTAACTCAGACGTTTGCTTAAAATTTAGGTTCATCCATTGCTTTGGTTTCCGACACTTTTTTAAACTTTCAGAAATCACATCATTCTCATCTGCTTCAGTTGTACTTTGTGTTTAAATATACTGAGCAAATATTAGCATACTAACACGCTAGACTAAAACTGATACGGTTAGCATGACACGCGCAATACATCAGTGCTCTCACTGTAAGCATGTAAGCCAGATGATTTAGCACTAACCTGAAAGCACCACTGCACTGTGGCCCATGAGACTGCTTAAAGTTACATTTGTGCCCAGGTTAAACCCCCCAACTCCCCCCGCCTTTTGAGATGGGGTGCAAAGGTGAGACAATGCTCCGTCCCATAAAATGCTGCATGGAGGAGTATCTGCATCACAGGTGGTGAAATTTCACAGGTTTTCCAGTGGAAGAGTTAAGGTTGTAACGGGCTTTCCTTTTAAGTCAATGATGTCATCTGGATTGGATCATCAGCTTGGGCAACAACTGTAATTCTACACCTGAAAAGCAGCCTTTCACACGACTGCTTCTTTTTTCTTTTTTTTTTGTATCTTTTTTCATGTGGGCATGCAGTTCTAGTCTGGGCTATGGGGAGGAAGAGATAAAGTTGTTGTTCAGTGACAACATCAAAAGCCTTTAACCTGCTCTTACAGACCGCACAAGTGGTTTGAAAAATTATGTGTGAGACACAGTAGGTGAAACATGAGTCTGATGTTTTATTTAACTGTGACTAGTAATCAGAAAAGTGCACTGGAAACCCACAACAGAGCGTCTGTCAGCTACTTTTGCTTTAAGAAAACTTTCCCAGGTGCTATAGGAAAGATGATTCACCAGTCCCTGTGTGACCAAAGGATTCAGAGAGCTGTCAGGACCACGATAGTTGAATAACCCCGTACCCCTGGGGTAAATTGCTATATCATTTTTCACATGTTTACTCAGACCACCCAAATGGTATCCTACTAGAGGGGGAATTAGGGTGCCGCTTTCCACCATCAAACTAAAAGTGTTGTATATATGTATTTTTAGAAAGAGGACACAGAGGTAAGTAAAAGGTACATTTCAAACCTTTGTATTAGAATTTTGGACACTGTAGTGATGAAAGCCTCTTGTTAGGGTACTTAGAGTCATTGCTGGATTAACCTCCTTGGAGGCAAAGGGACAAAGAGTTGTTGTTGGACCCCTGTTCACCTCCACTGTACACTCTGACAAACTGCTTCAAAGCTGCACCACACAAGAAGCGATTTGCAGCAACGTCACAACCAGAGGTCAATGAAATTCGATGACTTTAATCAACTAAAAAAATGCTGGCAAACCATTGAGAGCACAAGAGACCACTGATAAACACAGAGTATGATCTGGTAGTGAAGACATTACAGGGTTACACATGGACATGTGGCAGGCAACCCCTTGGGGCCCCCCTAGGGTTGACAAACTTTAAACTACAGCAGTTACAGTGTGCAAAGTTTGCAATGATGCAATGACAGTATCAAAGATCTGGCCTTCCTAGAAGGGCTCCCACCTGACTCCACTCACTCCCATTACAAGTGGCGTGCATGATTCTGTTTAAGCAAATCTAATGAAACCAACAAAAACCACTCAATGGAAATGAGGAGGCATCATCTTTCTGGGAGTGAAGAAGTTACAAGAGGAAAGAAAAAAGGAAGACAGGAGTGAGTGGATAATGCTGCTAGGCTATCCTAAACTGTGGGAGAGACACACTTGTATAAAGTAAATTCCACCAGCATCGCATTATTACTTTTGTTTACTTTAGTATGTGAAACCAATGTCATCTTTAAACAAGCAGTGAATGATTTATAATGTAGCCTTTTTTATTGGGGAGGCGGAGTAAAGTGCAGTGATGTTTTCATTAATGTTTACATTAAGTTTTGTGATACTTTAATGTGCATTGTGTAATATTAACAGTAACTTGCTGGAAACCGTGCTGCCAGTATTTTGCTGTTAAGGTCTGTGTTTACAGTCCTCAACACCCATTTTCTGTACAACTCATATGAAGTTGATTGTTCACACCACTCAGAGTCCTTTATGCAATACTGGCCACAGCGCACAGCGCCTGTGACTGTAACTTCTTGGTTCTGACCAATCACAATCAAGATGGGGCGGCCTTTAGGATTTCTACACCGTCAACAATGGTGGAGGAGAAAACTTTAAAGAAGACAGTTTCTGTAACCTAGCAACAATAAGCATTTGAGAGAGGTGCTCAAAGCCTTGTGTAATTCCAGCACAATAAAAAAGGCTACATGTGGACAAAAGAAACCCTCTACAAGCAAGTCTTGCAATATGGCAGCCGTCTTGTATTGTTAATCTGTGTTTATAACACTTTTTGAGACAAGATTTTGTAATGCACAGTATTTAACATAGCCTGTCCTCTGTTATACCATGAAATGAAAAGCATTATTAATTATGTACAATCACTTGTTTGTTGTTTATTTTCATAAATATTAGACTTTATCATCAGACTCTGAATGCAACAGAAAACAGTAAAAATGGTCTGATATTGTGTAACTATAAATTGTTGGATGTCCATGTGACATTACCTTTTCCCAGCATTCCCAGATGAAAATTGAAGCACCTTTTAAAGAGAGGATTCAACCTTTTCTTATTATGGATGAAACTTCTAAAACACATTATTCAGTAAACTTTCTAAGCAGTTCACAAAAAGCAAAAATAACCTAACCAAATAACTATTTTTTCACATTTTTCAAAAGCATGAGTGTGTTGCTATTTAGACGTGCAAATTGCTTACAAATTTTCAATTACTCTAACTGTGCAGACCAAGATGATGTGCTGTTAACCTAGCACTGGGGGTTCCTGAGGGTCTGAGGCTCACTTTGTCCAGTTCATAATGCAGCTTTGAATAGAGTTCAAATTTAGGGTGTTTCCCATCAGTAAAGGATGAAGATGTCTCTGAACTCTGGGTGTATGTAGTAATAGATGTTTGACAAAGATAATGAAGTCAAGATGAGTGGAAAGTGAAACATGACACCCAGTCACCTACTGTGCTGTATGTGCAGCCCATAATTCCTGGCTACACCCGCCATGTGCACGCCAAAGACAATCAGTTCCTCCCTGCTGCCACTGAGGCTGCTCCTTCACAGGGTGAGAAAAGGTTCTGGCTTTGCTTGGCTTGAGGTAAGCAGCAGCATCATAAATTCAGTTTTGAAATAACAGAATCCAGGATATCCTGTGGTTAACCACCGACGCACAGATATCCGATTCTCTAACCAAAAGGACAACCCTTGTCTGTTATCCTGTCAGATAAGCTGGAATATGGATGTCTTAGGAGATTTCATGAAAACAGAGATGGTCCAGATGCACTCTGCAGTGAAGAAAATCACTTATTTAACAACTGCAACTAAACTTTCGCAGCTGATGGGAACATTTGAGGCAAAATATTACCTTTTTTTAAAAAATTTGATATATACATCACAACCTTGCTAGTACAGTACGAATGGCTCGTGAAACAGGTGTGTGCATTCACATGTGTCATATCCTACACTGAAATCAGTTCTGTGATTCAAGGTGAAACATCAGCGGCCACGGAGGCCCAGCCCCGACCACACAATGAAGACATCCTTAGAGATGGTCTGTGTTTACTGCAGGGTTGTCAGGGAGTCCTCCACCTAAATGGCAATAAGGAAAGAGATTATTTACTTTGGCTGGACAATGAAAGCTCTAATCAGATCCCCATGATGTGAATACAGTTTGGCCTATCGCCACCCATTTCCAGTTTCTGTTCACCTTTCACCCCATCACCTCAGGCCTCCCTGTCATCTTAGAGAAATTATTTTTTACCGTTACTCAGTTTAAGGAGTGCAAAGAAAACACTACTGACACCCAGCTTGATTTTTGTAGTTTGTTGGTATTTTCTGGGAATTTGTCAGAGTAAACTTAAAATTTCTGTCTCCATACACACTAACAAATACCTCGTGAAAAAAATTTCACAGACCACATGTGTAATTTTTTTTTTTTTTTAATCTCAGGTTTTGCCTCTTCTATTGTCATTCTCACTCACCAGCATGTGAAAAGAGTTCAAGATAAAGTAGGTCACTCAGGTTGGGGGAAACTGTCATGTCTAATTGCCACATCGTCTCTCTTATCTGATCTGGCGAAGCTGTTATTGTAATGAAATACCAGTGGAGATGAGCCAGGAAAGGAGAAGATTACATAGCATGAGCCATTCATGGCACAATCCATCCCTTCATTGACCTGGGTTTTCCACACAGTGGGTCCAGGAAGTATGGTAGGGCATGTGAGGGCTGGATGTGGGCTGGAGAAGGAAGACAGGAGAGCTGAGGTAACTACTCTGATAAGTTGATGCATCTCTGCACTGCATTGTGCTCAGACATGACAACCCCATTGTGAATCAGTGCTGCAGAGTTAAGACACAACAAAGGATGATTATTTTCTGATATGGAAAGGTCAGGTTCCACCCTCTTGGTACGTTAGTGTGTGTGGAGTGTGAATTTTAATACATCATCATATAAATGTGAATAATGATTAGAGCACTATCCTTATGGGGTCAGTTTTGCTTATCAAGGCCAAATCAGGGGCTTGCCTCTTTGATCTACTTCCCACTCTTGCAGCTTGTAGCAAACTCTTTTATCACAATGCTGCCCTTTAGCGCCCTACCATGGCTTCATTAGGTATTACAGTTCCTTCGTTTTATATCCAGAAAGTCAGCTCTTAACATCCATATCTGTAATCATGGTGGATGATATAAAATGATCTTCAAACTGCAGAAAGCAAGATGTCTTTGTGATTTGAAAAATATACTTGATCTCGGTTTCACAGTCACTTTTTCCAAAAATACTGGAGAGTTAGTACTAAATTTCAGCTGTTTAATGTCCAAATGTCCCCCAAATAACTGGAACTGAGGCTTTTTTTTTTCATTCCAGTTCAGATCAAAGGAGGAATTAGTGGTTGAGTGTAATAAAAAGAAGCAGTAAAATTGGGTAAAAAAAAATAAAAAAAATAATGGTTTGGATCAATTGATGGGTATCACTTACAGTATGTGTGTTTTGGTCTACAGACACACCAAAGCTACATGTAAGACAAGCAACAGAGGCCCCTCACTTTCATTCTGCCAAAAGCAATCCTTTTAATGACATATCAAATAGTGCGGAGAGTAACCAGAGTTGATTTTCTGGGTGTTTTATGTGATTTGCTTGACTCTCTGTTCCTCAGTGATGACAGTTCACATCAACTGTGATGTTTTACTTCTTTGCTTGCCTCAGGCAGCAACGTATCTTTTGTTTGGTCCCTCACAGTTTTTAGGAGGGACATGATACCAGAGCCTCCAGTGCCCCTCTCCTCAAGCGCTGTGGGTGCTCTGCTGACTATCTCCCCCTCTGAGTCGTGGTTTTGTTCACGCAGTTGTCGAGCACGGGCAGCAGGTACTGTGATGAAGCGGCTGACAACATTAATGTGGTAGCTGCGCAAAGCCAGCAGCTTTGTAACACAGAGATCAAAGGCCTTGTTGAGGTCCTTGCAATCCTGCTGCTGGACAAAATTCCTTAGGGATGGTTGCAAAGAGATGTCCTGGATCAGTTTCTTGTGAAGAGGTGGCATGTAGTCTCTCATGCGGATTAGAAAGGAAGCTGAAAAAAAAAAAAAGGCAGTGTCACCACAGTGAGTTCTTCACGTTCATCTGTGGCACAGACGGAATAATTTTATTGACAATTTATCACCCATCTTACCACTTTTTGGTTCATGTTTAACTCCCAGAAGCTCATCAAAGCAGTGCAGCAAGCTGCTTTGTGCAGCACTCCCTCCTGAATATTCCATCGGCTCTGTCTGGACCCCTTCATAAACCAGCCCTTTTGGCATACAAAGGTTGTCTTTCCACCTATGTATGATTATATAACATGGATATGCATATACAGCTCAAGAACATATTTCACTTTGCAACCACATGATTCAAGTGAAAACAAAAGTAGATTTCTGTACCCAGACAGGTAGATCCTCATAATGCCATAGAAGACTGAAGGGTCCACATACACTTAAGGGTGGGAAGAAGTGCTTGTTAATGGGATTACTTTTACAATAATGATGAAAAGAATGAAATCATTTGCAAATCATTAAAACATTTTTCTTTTTTTTTCCTTATCCACTTCAGGTTATGGGAGGGGGGCTGGACAGTGGGGTACACTCTGGACAGGTGTCAGTCCATCATTGTGGCCAACACCGAGAGAGAGACGATTATTCAAACCTACAGCTTTTAGAATCACCAATTCACATAATGTGCATGCCTTTGAATTGTGGGAGGAAGCCGGAGAACCCTGAGAGGTCACACCCAGGCACAGGCAGACCATAAAAACCCCAGAAAGGACCCAGCTGGCCCGAACTTTGAACCTTCTTGCTGTGAGGTGATCGTGCTAACCACTGTACCACCATGCAAACTATATTTAACTGGAAAGTGTACAATGTAAAATTCTAAATATGAAATGTTGAAACTTTTTTTTTTAAATAACTATTTTGGATTTCATGCCAGCAGCATTTCCAAAAAACCTAGAACAAGGGAAGCAAAACTTCTACCCAGGATCACTGGCAGCAGGTACATGACATGATTGGGTTTGAAAGAGCATTTCAGAGTGGAAGGGAATTTAAGAAGTAAAGGCTGGGAGGGGCTCAACACTAAAAGACAGCATGGGTATATTTTTCAGTCATTTACAAACAATGAAAAACTCAAATTCAGAAGAGATAAGCTGTGGTACTCATGAAGATGTTCAGAGAAATCTCTGTATGCAGAGGGACAAGTAAACATTGAACAGCTGTGTTCTTTGAACCCCCGGGTGCCATTGCATTACAAAACATGCAAAATTATCTCATGGAAATTGCTGCAAGGGGGTAGAAACCCTTCTACGATTGGCCTCCAGCTTACGCAGTGGTAATGCAAAAAATGCACACCTGTCCCAACTCTTCCTGAAATATGTTGCAGGCATCATAAATTCAAAAAGAGCTTATATTTGAAATAAAAACAAATACGGTGATTTAAATTATTTGCAAATTAGTTCATTTATTTGTTCATCTCGTTTTGCCCACTGTGCAAACAATTTTGGAAACAAGGCTGCGATACATTTAGGTTTTGTGTCTGAGTCAGTACCTTGCATTAATCTGAGTGCGTCTGTCATGTCCTCAATAGACTTCCTGATGATCTCCAGGCCTCTGGCCACAGCCTCAGTGTCACCACACCTCACACCATTGATCACCGTGGGAATACTCTGCAAAAGCAATGGCTCTGTCTGAAATTTCCTTGCTTTAAGGATATCCTTATAGTCATCAGTAAACAACTCAAATAAAATCATCGTTTTGTATTTTACAAAGTGCACATTTTACAAAGTTTTATATTTTTAATGCAACTTCACCCTCACTGCAGGAACTGCTGCCAGCTCCACCAACAGAGTGACCAAGAAGAAACCTCGGACACTTTCTCCACCTGGGAGTCTGACCAGCAACTCCAGGTTCCTGTGTGGCAAATGTAAACCATTAAATTTTGTACATGTTACAGTATAATAGTACATATTATATTTTGTAGAGAAACAGAATTTTGAAAACTATACTCACTGCATGTTGAAAGGCCTGGCACAGGAGGTATACAGATGGACATGAAAAACAGAACAGCTTTATACGCATGTGTTGGATGTAATCAAACTGCTTGCAGGAGATTAGTGGCCTTACCCATCGGGATCTTTCTTCTTCCAGTTAGCCAATACCGCATCTGCATGTGTGATAATTGGGGGAAGTTCTAAGCGCTGTGACACTTCCCAGTATGGAACAGCCAGGTTTTGCGGTAGTATCTTAGACGAATATTAAGGGGGAAAAAAAATCAAATCTTGTAAGGTAACTGGCAGCAGTCAGAAAAGAGGAGGAAACTGTCAAAATGACAAAAAGAAAAGCTTTTAGACACATAGTTACCTCAGCTGCATCTTTCTCTCCCTCCTGCCAGACGTAGCCCATAGTAATCATGCTGAGGGCCAGGTGGGCCAGCCGTAACTCTCTGTGTTTCTGCAGAAACGTGCTGCTCAGCAGTGGCATCTGGTCAGAAATAACTATTCTGAACAATGGTTCTACAGTCACAGTGAACAGCGCTTGTTTTTATCATTACCTTATTAACATGGGAGCGCAACTCATGAGAGTGCACAAGCTCTGGGACTCTCAGAGCGATATCCATCCATGGCTGGTAGTAAGATGGAAGCTCTTCCTTTAAATGCGCATCATAAGAAGATGTTAAGGTTACTGTTGATGTTGTTTAGTCTCATTTAACACAACTGGTATTGAATGCAGATAAATCCAAGTTCATGTTGTTCTCAAATGGCAAAGAAACTAATCTTCCTAAAATCAAAACTGCTCAAGGGGCTGAAATTGAAATGGTCACAGTTTATAAGTATTTTGGTGTCATTATAGGTCAGAAGTTGTGTTTGTATTTGTGTAGGTGTCAGTTGTATTGATTTCTTTACTTGTTATATTTGTTGTAATTTCTGCTGCTGTCTTGGCCAGGCCTCTCTTGAAAGAGAATTTTTAATCTCAATGACACTTTTACCCATATATATATATCTATAAATCAATATGACAAAGCAATGTGATAGTGAATATTTCACAGACACAAAGTCATGAAAAAGTCAAACACATTTTTAACACATTTGCAAAATGGCCTTGGAAAGAAGTTTAAACAAAATGTGATTTTGTAAACATGTTCCAGGAATAAAGTTCACTTCAGACCTCTCAGTTGGGCTCAGTCAATACTAACTGCTAACAACTCGTGTTTAAGCTCTTATAAGAATTGGTGTAATTGGCATATCCTCATTAAAGGTTTGGATTTAAAATAATACCCAGCCTTCAATGTGACTGCCAGTGAAGTTAAATATACTGTAAATTTGAAACAAGCAAAACACACACACACACACACACACACACACACACACACACGCACAGGACATCAGAGGAGTTTTCCAACATACCAAAGGTTCTGGAAGAATAAAGCCGTGTTCCTCTGAGACATGGTAGGACTCCAGAGAGAAAAGAGTTTTGGAGTCTGTCTCAGCAGAAGCCATGGAGAAAAGAAGACAAGCACCAAAGACAGCAATGATCCTCTGACTAGCTGAATGATCCGGGAGACCCCAGCCTGCCTGGACTTGAGCACAAAGGTATTGCTTACATGACCTTTATACCTGACTTCTGCTGTTGCACAACTCCAAATTCAGAAAATCAGTATTGCACTTTGTAAATCATTTGTTTAACATGAATAAATTTAGTTGCTCTGTAACCATCCAAAGTAAAAACAAAGGCTTGACCACATGCTTATTGTTAAATATTAGTTATGCTTGCATTTTAAATGAACTGTAGCTGATGAGTTGCTCTGCATGTTTTTGAGAAACCACTCAGCTTCAGGTTATCAAGTACGTAGAGGATAACAAATAAGGAATACATACATATACTGATTTTTACCAAGGCAGAATTATTTGTGTTTATCAGCCTTTTGGTTTATAGTAGAAAAAAGGCAGCCTAGTTCAAAGAACAGCAGATTTATGATAAACATTAATAAATAAGTTAATAATGTGTGCATATTAGCTGGTTCAATTGTTGAGTCATATTTTGAAGAAAATGCATTCTTTATCTTTTGAGTAATTGACTGACAATTTTTTTATGCTGTATTGTTTTTTTTAATTTAATTTGTGTTTTCATATAAAAAAAAATCTGGCATGTGTTTTATTTTGAAGGGACTTTCTCCTTTCTCTACTCTCTATATAAAAGAGGATTAAGTCAAATTTAGACTTGTCAGCCTCACCTGCTGGAGCAGACTGAACACTGCAATTTCATTAAAACAGACTGTGCACTGTACAGTGTATTCGTCTAAACAAAGTAACTGAACCATTCCAGTAATTTTCAGTACTCCAGAACACCACCAAACATGCATTTCACTTTGTGAATTGTACGGAACTGCAATGGGACATGAATCTGTTGAGGAAGTTTCTCTGTTTGAATCAGCACAACGGGCATTTCTTTCTGAGCGACTGCACTTTAGCTTTGGTATTATAAAATTTGTAAATGTGTGTAAAGGTCAACTGTAATTTGATCCTCTTGGTCCTGGAACAAGGTTAAACACTAGACTTCATTGTTGCATTCTGTAACACAGAAGACAAAATAACTCTCGACACTGTGCTCTGCTGTAGCTTTAAAGACTTTCCTAAACTGCTTCATCTGACGCTGAGGACAACGCCAGGGCATCGAGCTGGAGTTCAAGCAAATGGTATTTTACTGACAGTGCAAACATTCTCTCAGTAGGCCTTCAACTTTCTGGGCACCATGGCTCTCAGCACCTGTGAATGGTAAGTTACTTTTCTTCTTAAACCACTAAACAGTTCCCTAAACAGTTAAACAATAACTAAACTTGCTGCTAGCGGAAGCCATTGTTGCATTTGGTTTTTACAGCTAAATGTAAGAAATAAGCAGCTGACATTGGAAACCACTATGTGTGTATACAGTATACTGCCAAAAGTATTCACTCGTCTGCCTTCACATGCATATGAACTTGAGTGACATCCCTTCTTAAGCCATAGGGTTTAATATAATGTCAGCCCACCCTTTGCAGCTATAACAGCTTCAACTCTTCTGGCTTTCCACAAGGTTTAGGAGCATGTTTATGGGAATTTTTGACCATTCTTCTAGAAGTGAATTTGTGAGGTCAGATACTGATGTTGGCTGAGAAGGCCTCTGCACAGTCTCTGCTCTAATTCATCCCAAAGGTGTTCTATCAGGTTGAGGTCAGGACTCTGTGCAGGCCAGTCAAGTTCTTCCACATCAACCTCACTCATCCATGTCTTTAAGGTCCTTGCTTTGTGCACTTGTGTGCAGTCATGTTGGAACAGGAAGGGGCCATCCCCAAACTGTTCCCACAAAGTTGGGAGCATGAAAATGTTCAAAATGTCTCTGTATGCTGAAACATTACGCGTTCCTTTCACTGGGACTAAGGGGCTGAGCCCAACTCCTGAAAAACAACCCCACACAATAATCCCCCCTCCCACCAAACTTTACACTTGGCACAATGCAGTCAGACCAGTACCATTCTCTTGGCAACCACCAAACCCAAACTCGTCCATTGGATTGCCAGATGGAAAGGTAATTCATCACTCCAGAGAACACATCTCCACTGCTCTAGTGTCCAGTGGCAGTATGCTTTACACCACTGCATCCGACGCTTTGCATTGCACTTGATCATGTAAGGCCTGGTTGCAGATGCTTGGTCATGGAAACCCATTCAATGAAACTCTTTGCTCACTGTTCTTGGGCTAATCTGAAGGCCACATGAAGTTTGGAGGTCTGTAGTGATTGACTCACCTCCACTTTAGGCCTTCGGCATCTGAAGAAAAAAAACCCACAAAAATTATTAAAAACATAAAAACCATCAAATACACCGCTTCTGCTTTTAACCTACAGAAACACACTGGTGCTCAGTGTGTTTCTGCACCCTACGTAACCTACAGCTAGCTATAAAAATGACCTTCTTCAAATCAAATCACTCAAACAGCAAAATACACAAAACCAAAAATAACTAAATCTTCAGGTTAGAGCAGATAAACCATCTATTGGTAGTGTGAAGGGGTTAAACACATGCCACACCACAGTGATTGTCTGACCAAAAAGTGATTTCCGATGTTTCGATGTGCTTTTATGTGCAATGTTTATAGACCAACAAGTCATTTACAACAACTTAAAAGCAATCGTTTTCTGGCAAATACCATTAATCACTGGCACAACACCAGCATTTATGCTTGTGCAGCTACATTGTGTGTGTTAATTACCATGCACTAATTACCAAGCTCTCTCCAGAAATGTCCAAATCCTTACATTGATTATGATGTATATATATATGTATATATATATATGTATGTATGATGTGTGTGTGTGTGTGTATATATATATATATATATATATATATATATATATATATATATATATATATATATATATATATATAATTTTCTCACTGATAAACACAAAATCTGCCTGGAAAAGTAGTCGGAATGGGAGGAACAATCCTTGTGTCCTGACCCTACAGAGGTGTAGTTTACGTAGGGTATAGAAGGGTTTCCGGTTGCATAGTAGGTCCCGCAAAGAAAAGGGCAGACTGTAACACTAACTAGTGCCCAGCCAGTTATGAAAATGGGCACCTTTACTGTCTTCCGACGTGACCTAGAAAGTTACCACGAAAATAAAAGACAAAAATAAGAACAGGCAAAGACAAAAAACAAACAAACAAAAAAAAACAGGCAAAGAGACGACAAAGGGGACAAAGCAGCAGCACTCCTGCAACGTAGACCAATGTAAGTGGCAATGCGGTTAGGCTCCGCCGCCCACCCAGGTCCAAACTTCAGATCAACGGCGTTACTTGATTTTAGGAAGGTGTGGCCAGGAGAGTAGACCTCTGAGTATCCGCGGGCAATTTCTGTGACAGGTACGGAAGTCAGGTGAGCAGAAACCCGGATGCGTACAGCAACAGATGCTCAAGTTACAGCTGCTATTTATACTGTAACCGCATGCAATTAGCCACCAAACAAACAATTTACATTGCAATACTGAATAAGAAACTCATTCTCCTACATTTATAATTATACATGCAGAAGTTATTCACCAGTTTTTTTTTCGCTCACCTGACCCAATTGAAAAAGGACACACCCCTTCTTACAACACTATCATTATCGCATAAGTGAGGTGATCATTCATGCTGAAGTCTGCTGCGCATTATGAACGGGCTGCGCAATGTGTTTAATCATCGCAAAGCCCAAAAACATCTTAAAGTGTAAGCTCTTTTAAGGGAGCTGAAAACGTGCTCTCCGCTCCTGCTGGACAGCAGCACTGCTTGGGAGCTGTGGAATGAGATTTGTGTGACTTTAAAGTGGATCAGTGTTTTGTAATGAATGGGCTGTTTTTTTTTCGTCTGTGCGCCAGCCTATTATTAGCTACGGAGGCCTTACAGTAAGTGGAGGTGGCTCTGTGACGGTCAGGGCTGCAGCGCTGCAACGCACCGTTAGACTTAACATCGGCGTCCGCCTTTCTAGCAATGCAATCGGGCTCGTCGCACTGATCCAGAGGACCTTTTCTGAAACATCTGCGGTCGGCCGGCTATTTTCGAGCCTCGTTCACCTTGCCTTGAAGATGAAGTTAAATACGAGCTGCCGTCAGGTGCAACCCGCATCCGATGGAGCCCTGCTTTTTATCTCGTTCATCGAGCAGCCCTATGCAGCACTTCCTTATGTTGCGGTAAGCATGAATGACAGCATTTATTACCATAGAATCAAAGTGGTTTTAGTTCATTTTTGAACTGGTTTTGCGATGGACACTGAGCCGGATAAACAGGCTCAAGAGTCAGTGACGGGGCGTTACATAACATGTAATGCAGCAGAGCCTCATGACTAGTGTCTCGGGGGTGGAGGAAGGCACTGTTCGGTCCTTCTGGTAGGGTATGCACAATTATATCATTCTTGTTATGCCAGATAACTGAGGCTACTTAAAAACTATGTTTTCAACATGATAGACGCAAGTGTGTGTTATATAGAATATGTGATATTTTAAAAAAAAAAGATAAATTAATTCGGGATTTGCGCATTGTAGTCAGTAACAGGAAAGGGCATTTGAATGAGCAATTGTAGGGGCGGGGTATCTATAGTATCAGACAGGCCCAGCCTAAGGTCAGACTCCGAGTTGTTCTGAAAGGTGAGAGATGCCTATAGGGATGCAGATTATGCAGTCAATGAAAAGCTGTTTCATTGTTTATGAATGGCTACAAAGTGACCATGCGGTAAAGAATTCATAGTAACCCATGATAATAATATTTAGAGCGCTGTATACATCAAAGTAAGCAAATGGTGCTGCAAGAGATAGGGTTTTGGATAGAAAGTCCTTTAGTTTAAGAGTCTTTGAGCAAAAGTTATGCTTTAGAAAGGGAGCCGTTTTTTTTTCTTGACAGTGGCCACTGGGGTTCCAGGTAAGGGTAGATGGCTTCATTCATAAGAAGGCAGCACTATCCAAGAATATAAATATGAATGGATGCTATATTCCCAGTGTATTAACGCTTTCAAGAAGGATGCTTAAATGGAGGTTTGTTGTTTAATTATGCAAGCTCTGGATGCATAAATTAAAGATGACGTAAGTTCAAAATCAGGTTACAACACTATACAACATTTTGTTATTTTATGTGGTGTTGTCTCTATACACCAAATCAAAAAAAAAAATAGCATAATTCACAGAAGATTGTCTGATATAGGGTGTAACACACTGACACCAACCACAGTTCCCTTGGAAACCAGAGCAGCGACCTAAATCATTAGCAACCATTTTCAAGAGACAGAAATAGTCTGTTTACCTATTCCTACCATTTCATTTAAGGTGCATGTGTGCAGATGCATGAGGGCTGTGATGACTGATGCTATAAGCTTTGACATGTAAGGTTGGAGTACTATGTTTGAAATGGAATGAAATGGAAAAAAGAAAGGGAATTTCAGATTTGCAGGGAGTTGGAGTTGCAGGGATATGTGGTGTATGTAGCATCGCAATCCTCTTTATTAGTCTATAACACAGGAGCAAATGTATTTAAGTAATTTCAAAACTGAAAGTGCCTTTTCTCTACCTTTTAATTAAGGTTGAATAAAACCAACTTATTATTTTGAAGCACTGGTTTGCTGCAAGGACTGTTTTAAAGCTTTGTTTTTGTTTGCTCAATGCGTTTCTATATCTGGAATAAGAAGAAGGAACAAGGAAGTCACGAGGTTATCCCCTGATAGCTCTGCAGACAGAATTAGGAGTGCAGATGAAGTCTTGTCTGTGTCTGTTCATGTAGCGTTCGTAGCAGGATCGTATATAGAACTGAAAGTAGTAATACACGACTTTTTGCATACCTTTACATTCTGACAGGCCCCAGCTGACGGATTCTGATATGGACTATGAGAGACCAAACGTTGAAACTATCAAGTGTGTGGTGGTAGGAGACAATGCAGTGGGGAAGACCCGACTCATCTGTGCCCGGGCTTGCAATGCCACCCTGACTCAGTACCAGTTGCTTGCTACACATGTGCCCACAGTCTGGGCAATTGACCAATATAGAGTATGCCAAGAAGTGAGTATGAAAGTGCAAATAGATTTTTTCTTCAAATGTGAAAACAGTGCTTTGTGTGTACTTTTAGTATTGTTACTATTGAGGTGACTTACAGAAGCTGGTGGTTGTACACACACAAATGTTTTGTTTTCCATCAGGTTTTAGAGCGTTCAAGAGATGTTGTGGATGATGTCAGCGTGTCCCTTAGGCTTTGGGATACTTTTGGAGATCATCATAAGGACCGACGTTTTGCATATGGCAGGTAGAAAACTGTAAAATTTAGTGATTGTCTACCAGCAGTTGCTTTTATCTGATATGAACAAATTTGCCCTCTGGCTTCCCTTCAGGTCTGATGTTGTGGTATTGTGCTTCTCGATCGCCAATCCCAACTCTTTGTACCATGTGAAGACCATGTGGTACCCTGAGATCAAACACTTCTGCCCCCGGGCTCCTGTCATCTTGGTAGGATGTCAGCTGGACTTGCGCTATGCTGACCTGGAGGCAGTGAACAGGGCACGGAGGCCTTTAGCTAGGTACTCAGTTTTGTATTTATCCCTCTGTCTGCAAGAACTTTAAAGTTTTATGTCTGAAAAATAAAGGTCACATTATTTTAGAACCTGATTTGATTTACTTTTACCGTTGATATGTTTCCCCATTTTTCAGACCAATTAAATCCAGTGAGATTCTTCCTCCAGAAAGAGGCCGGGAGGTGGCCAAAGAGTTGGGAGTGCCATATTATGAGACCAGTGTTGTCGCTCAGTTTGGAGTCAAGGACGTCTTTGATAATGCTATCCGAGCTGCACTCATTTCTCGTCGTCACCTGCAGTTTTGGAAATCTCATCTCAGAAATGTCCAGCGGCCTCTCCTTCAGGCACCCTTTTTGCCACCAAAACCTCCCCCACCTATAATCACTGTGCCTCCTCCCCCTACCACCACAGAGGAGCATCCAGCCGGTCTTCTCGAAGACCCACACTGTGCTGATGTCATCCTGGTCCTGCAGGAGCGACAGAAAATCTTTGCACACAAGATATACCTGGCGACATCTTCCTCAAAGTTCTATGACCTCTTTATTATGGACATGCAAAATGAGGAGACTGAAAAGCCCCCTCGTGGTCCGATCTCTGGGCGAGAGCTGCTGATGCGTGCTGCTAGCTTTGATGTTTGCGAGAGCAGCGATGATGGAGACAGGGCCAATCTGAGGGCCTGCACTAGTGACGGAACCTTGAAAGACTCTGAGGGCAGCAGGCGGGGCAGACTACTCTCCACATGGAGCCGAGCCTTTGTCAGCATCCAGGAAGAGCTCGTTGATGACCCTGTAACATACAGCCCCAGGCCCATGACTGTAGTCCACATGGACCAGTCCATGCAGCTCGGTCCTTTTCGAGCAGTACTTCGCTACTTGTACACTGGCCAGCTAGACGAGAATGAAAAGAGCTAATGCACATTGCGCACATTGCTGAGCTGCTGGAGGTCTTTGACCTGCGGATGATGGTGGCAAACATACTCAACAATGAAGCCTTCATGAACCAAGAAATCACCAAAGCCTTCCATGTACGGCGAACAAACAGAGTCAAAGAGTGCTTGGCCAAAGGCACTTTTTCAGGTAAGGGCAAATCATTCTGTGTGTTTGTTCATGTGTCCTGCTTGAGGTAGAGTGGATGCAGGTGTAAGTAAGGTTTGACTAACTCTCACTACTGTATTGCAGATGTAATATTCAAGCTAGATGATGGGACGATCATGGCCCACAAGCCTTTACTCATCTCTAGCTGTGACTGGATGGCAGCTATGTTTGGCGGGCCTTTTGTGGAGAGCTGCACCAAAGAGGTAAGTCGAGGACAGGCTAAAATTAGCCCCGTATAAAACACGCATTCTGCATAGTTCAGCATTTATAGATACACACTTACTACCAGTCGAATCATTAGAGCATATAATTAGTTTATAATTGAACAAAGCACACTACTGTAGCAAATCTCAAATACATGAAGTGACCCATGTGGAGCACCAATGGACTATGTGCTGTGTGTAAAAAGTACAGTATAATTAGAGGATTGCAAATCTGCTGTAATACAATTACCCTGGCTTTGTAATCCAAACATACTGTAGATCTCTGAGCACTGCTAATTGTGCCTGTTTGTACTGCGAGTGTAAAAACACTACAGATTAATAATGCCTCTGATAGAAGAAAAACTTTTTAGATAGTTTGGAATTGAGATTGTGTCTTTTCAAATGATCCATTACCATATCATATAGCTCTGCAAAGCCATTTTTAGAAACCCATGATGTGTCTCTTTTTTTTCTTTTTTTTGCTGCACAAAAAGTTAATCTAGGGTCTTATTTATTTTTATCAGCTCATGGAAAAACTTATTAACAGATTCCTCTTCTTGCTGCACGCCCGCTGACGCCTTCAGCTCCTAAAATCGTGATATATTTTGGATGTTTTCTATTTCAAAGGTGCTCTTTCCCAACACAACTCGCAGCTGTATGAGGGCCGTGCTAGAATATCTGTATACGGGGCGCTTTTGTTCTCGGCCGGACCTGGATGCAATGGAGCTCATTGTTCTTGCCAATCGACTTTGCCTCCCCCACCTGGTTGCACTTACAGGTATTACATTTGGTATCATTATCCTGTAAAGTACAGGATTGTATGACATTCAGCCACCGTGTGCCTTTCCAAGCCACTGCCTACAGCGAGCAGCTTTTATGTTTCTTGCAGAACTCTACACAGTAACAGTGCTCACGGAGGCAGCGATGATGGGGGCTGACATTGATGGAGATGTGCTGGTGTACTTGGATATGGCCCAGGTAGTGTGACCTGCCAATCATTTCAAATGGGGAATGCACTTAAAGCATTTATATAATGCTAAAGAAATGATTTTTTTTTTTTGTTAGTGAGGGCATTTCTAATGGGGGACTTCTCTTAAGGCTGAAATAATTATCGCACACTGTAGATGGGGCAAAAGAAACAATTAGACTGCCCTTACATATCTGACGCCATAAATGGAAAAGGATTTTTGGTACAGTGGGCAACTGGGAGATAGGAATCATGCTCAGCACTGTAGATCACCCAATTTTCAGATATGCTTATTTTCCATTCAGCTCCAAGTTTTCATTTCACCTGGCATGTTCATGTTGCAACAACCTGAATAGTTTCACATCTATTGGTTAATATTCACCACTGAAACAGAAACATTAAATTAAAATGTTTTTTTTTAAAATAATTATACTACTGCCTGCTTTACCAAACCAGAATATATATAATATAAACAAATTAAATCGGCTGATGGCCCTAAGTTCTTTTGTTTGTTTGTTTTTTCACTTGTTAAAAAAAGAAAAGAAATGGAAAAAGGTACATTTATGGGGAAATATGTTGGAGAAAGAGTGTATGCATTACTGATCATTGCTTTTAACATCAGCAAACCCCACCACAGCTTTTTATATACAAAACAAAATGCACAGACTGAGGATATGAATTTGTGTGTTGGCAGTTCCATGGTGCCCAGCAGCTAACTGGTTGGTGTCTTCACCACATCTGTACCAACTATAACAGCATCTGCCGCAAGTTCCCTCGAGATATGAAGGCCAAGTCTGCAGGTAGCAAACATTTGAACAACCTTCAGTGCTCTCATGAGTAGTAACGCCAGTTACAGAGAGGTGCTAAAAAGGTTTTCTTGAAAATGTTCATTCTGATTTAGAGAACCAAGAATACTTTGAGAAACATCGATGGCCACCAGTGTGGTACCTGAAAGAAGATGACCACTACCAAAGAGCACGCAAGGAGCGTGACAAGGAAGACTACCTGTACCAGAGGCGGCAATGTAAACGCAAGTGGCTCTTCTGGAACCTCCCTTCCTCCCCTAACTCGAACTCTCCATCTTCTGGCTCATCTGCTGTCATCTGATCGAGTGGTAAGGACAGGTCCACTCTGCAATGCGTCAGTGGGGGACGCAAGCTGAAAAAGATACAGTTGAAAATAAGCACTGCTGGCTAGATATGCCCCAATTATTCAGGCACACAGTTACTCCTACTGTTTGCTTACCTCTGCAGTCAAATGACACTCCAGGTTTGCAAGCTCAGCTCAGTCTGGCGGTCAAAGTAATGAGTTTTGTTTCTTAGATTTTTAGCTTGTTATACACGAGACTCAAATCTCAGTGATATCAACCTTACTGACAAATGGCACAGTATGACTGGCGCAAATATCAGCTCATATGGATTGTTGTGTGTTCCACTACCTGAGTTTTAAGTGTTTAAAAAATAGGACTCTGCTGGCACAGAACTTTTCACCCGTGATCACAGTTGTCATCAGTTGACTTGAACTGATAACCAAGTGCTGCTTATCAGCTGCAACAACCAGCAATTCAACACAGAACTTAATTCTCAGAGATATAACACTTTGCCCTTAAGTGTTTTTACAATCTACCAAACTATGTGTACAGTATGAGCTCATCAACAGGATGTAACAATAGCATAATGGCCTGCCTGGAAACAGTTACTGCAGTCCTTTATTCCAATCATGCCTATTACGATCATGTATGCATAAATGATAAAATACTGGTAACTTCTCATGTATATTTTTGTACAGTCATTCTGTTTTTGAATGTTTGTGTACCGCTTGCATAGCTGAAAGCGACGCAAGTCTGGACACAATCAACTTGCGATTTGTGGCCTCTTGTCACAAAAGGGCTGTCGTTTACATGAATCGATTCAGTGTCCTGCGGCACAAGAGATCCCAAATCAAAGGAAGAATCTGTCTTTTCTGTAAAATGCCAGCAGACACAAACCAGATCACCAATATTTACGACGCATTGCTTGATGAGGATTTTTAGCACATTTCCTGAATCAGTCCTCCACCGAATAGTTCCATCGTCTTCCCAGAAAGTAACACATCCGAATCAATGGCAGCATTTCTAGAGCTGAAGAGACCACATGGACATCACCATCCCTCTGTGACAGTTATGTGCATCTTTCTCTGGTGGTGATTTGGCCTTTAGAGATTTATCTTAATTGATTAGATTTTGCAGTTGGATATGTGAGACTTGAACATGCAGGAGGCCTCCTCATCAGCCCCGTGTGAAGTCATCCATACTCTTCTTTTTTTTGTTTTGTTTTGTTTTGTTTAAAAACAAAGGAACTGGGGAGACTACATGGCTAAGATGTTTAAAATGTTTCCAAAACAGTTGCGAAGAAGTTTCAATCAAATCATTTTTCTTGATTTGCTTTTGCACGCCTCACAGTATATGTTCAATACTGTCATCTACTGTTGAACTTGATTGTCGGAGGGGCTGAAGCATTTGGATTAGCAGTCACAGTGCTCAGAGAAGATAGGTACTATTGTAAATTGTATAAAATATCACTATAATGTGCTGTTACCTAATATTGTGCACTGCAGGCAGTGAGCAGAATTATACAGTATTACTGAGTAATACATACACTGAATACAGACTTGACTTCTCTGACTTGCATTTAGTTACTGTGCAGCTAAAAACGGTTGTTTAATACTCATTGTGCTTACCTCCATTATATATCTTAGTATACATACAATTTACAGGCAGTTCAAGTATACAGTTTACTACTAGTAAAATAGGATTACAGTGCATAGTAAAGTAGACACATTGCATTATAAAGATCTATATTCATAAAACATGCTAATGCTATTAAAAAGAATTCCAGTTGCAGCATTTGCTTTTAAAGCTTGCTTTAATCCATTATGATGATTCTTTTCAACAGCATTTTCAAGTAGACTTAATTAGAGCCCAGCAAAGAGTTTAAAATGATTAAGTGGTATGAATCGGTTCAATGACAAAAGCTAAAATCATTGCTTGTTTTAATTCCTGGAACAATAACTACACTGCATGAACACCGCCCACCAAAATAGATGGAGTTCATTTTCAGTCATTTAAAATGTAAGATATATTAGAGTGGTGGTTCTGGTGTTTGAAGCAGTATCTTTAGATTGTTCTCTTTTATGTGAAATCACCTGTTGCTAAGCAAAAATAGGAAGTTTCATTTTGCAGTATTTTAATCGGCAGCATAAATGACCAGACAGGCGACGACACCAATTTTATCCTGATTATGAATGTTTTAAAGTACTCGACTATTTGAGTAATAAATAATGTGTAGTTCACACAAAGTATAGTTTAGTGTATTCTAGCAGCAGGGGTGTCTATATTGCTATAGCTTGCCTTGATGGTATGACTGATAAGGAGGTTCATAGACATGATTTCCATTCCTCGGTGCATTGCATTTCTCAGCAAATCTGCTGTTTTGCATCACGAACACCTCATGCCTTAATGTACAGTGTACTGTAGTGTGTGCTGTTGAATGTCAAGTTGTGTTACAGTGGTCACTAGTTTGTTTGCTATATCTTAAGCTATCATGGTGCTCTCTAGGCTGTGTTTGTATCTGTAAATGTACATAATCCATCATTTGGATGTAAAGCAGTCAGTCGGTGTGTGATTCAAGGAGTCCAGTGAATGTGCGTTAGTTTGAACACTGCTGAAGGATTAGGATTTTTTTTTTTAAGCTTAAAGACAAGACTAATTAAATACTCTGACCATTAAGGCCACATTAGACTAATGACAAACCATCAAATTTGTGACATTAATCATGAAATGAATGCAGGGATTTCAATTTTTTTTTTGTTTTCTTTTTTTTTTTAAAAAAGTTTCTTTATGTGCTCCAATGAGCTCCAATTTCTGAGACTGCATAATGGCAAAATGCAAAGACAGTGTGGACACTGGAAGCTAGACGGTAACTCAAAATGTAAATATACATATTTGATGACTTCTGCAAGTCGATCTCGGCATAGCAATTGATACAAGCTATTGCATAGGTTAACATACATACTGTTTTGTACTATGCATACTGAAATGTCTGACTTTGAAACTACAACCTTGCACTGCTTTGTAGCACCGGGCTCTATTCAAATTGCATTAAAGGGTATTGCAACATCATTAGAAAAGTAGACAACATCAGGTTAAACAGGAAAAAAAAAAGAATTACAAATTAGTTATTACTGGGGCCCTTTTCCATTTGTTTGGGTGCTAATATCACAGCTGCAGAGAAGCACAAACCAAAGGGAGCTTTAGCAGCACCAGGAATATATATTATATGCTGCACAATCACTACTGCATAGTTTAAGAGGCCTTGATCAGAAATGGTTGAAAATTAAATGAAAAAAACAAAACACCAATAAGAGAAAAGAAAAAAAACTTGAATGTTTTCTCAGTGTTCAAAGCCTGGATGACACTTTCTTTAGTCACCAGGTTTTTTGTTGTTTTCCCTTTTTGTTCTCAAGAGCTGTTTTTATTGTTTGGGAGCTGTAAATATGAAATTCTGTAGCATGTGTTCTTGCAAATGTGTAAATAATGTTTACTAAATAAACAAGAGAAACGTGGAGTGTGGTGCGCTCTTTGCTCATGTTATACGAAACTCGCAGCCTCGTCACACGTCAGGAGGATCGTGGTCTGCGCAGCGGCCGCAGCAGCAGAAAAAGGAACCTGCCGCTAAACTAACACTAGCCGACAACTTCTGAGTGATGGTAATGTTAATGAAAATGCATGCAGCTATGCTTAATGCCAGCTTAGACAAGTGCTGACCGTATGTAGTTTTATTTCAGGTCAGCTGTCGGCTTGCGCGGACGCTTCGCCGCCTAATGATACACCGCATAAATATAAACGTGCTAAAATAAGTAAAGGCTAAACTTGGTAATGTTAGTAAAACATCAAAGTGGCAATTTCTTCGCGACTCGCGTGGGAGTGGCTTTTAATACAGCCTTGAGTTTAACAGTAGAAAATATGACATAACCAAATTAATGACATGAAACGGAGATGGGAGTTGAAAGTTAAATATAGCATCCAATGCATTAGCAGTTTATGCAGTTCAAGGAGACACGTGACTTAAACAAAAAAAATTGTGATTGGACAGTGACGTTGCCTGCAGCCGTAAGAATCAGTTAACCACTGAGTTTATGCAAACTATCGTTTTTCTCTTCGTGTGCAGTGAAGTGCTGCTCATGTGTCATCTAGTCCAACAGGTGTGGGTGAGGACAGGTAAACTTCTGATTGGCCCAGACTGCACAATAGGTGACCGTCATTGAAATGTAAACAAACAAAAACACTCAAAGGACCGGGGAGGGTGTGGTCACGTCTATAGAAAATATTGATTAACTTTGTTAAACACTTGATCATTTAAGCAAGCGAAGGAAAAACGTGAAAAAATGTCCTGGCTGATGAAATGTTACGGATTTGTGCTTTTGTGCGTCTTTCATTAAGGTACAGCTACCTTAGGTTTGTTCGTCTTTTGCTCTTCTGGAGCAGCGCTGCTTTGATAAATGAACAAAACAAATAGACACACTTCTACTCTTCTACATCTGCCGGTATGCACAGTCCTCATTTGACCTGGACTGCCACTCTGTAATTGAATGTTTCTGAGAGCCTAACCGTACAGTTCAAAATCAGAATATTTCCTGGATGATAGTAGTTGTTAAAAATAATGCTTCTCACCTGGCTACACGTTATTCTGCAGGCCATACTTGCTCCTTTTTTGGGATTCTTCCTTTTGGGGCTGTTCCACGTGGAAGCAAAAGAAGACACCTTGAGTTCTCAGGATGCTTCTTTCTGTCAGTAAGTAGCTGTAATCCTCTGAGAGCAGTGATCATAGTGTGTTTGCGATGATATAGTTGTGGTCAGAAGTTTAGAAACACTAATCATGGGCATGAATGTCATGGGAATTTGGGGCTTTTAATAAATTCTTTGAACTGTTATTTTTCCAGAGCGGAATGATTGTACAGCATACATCTTTTTTTTTAACCTTGTTTTGTCTGGCAGGTTTTTCTATCAGAATCATGATCTGAATGCACTGTTGTGCCAAACATATTTGGTTTTGCAAGATGAGCTCTATAGATTCTCGATAGACTCCTTTTTGATTGTGATTTTATTTATTCGTTTGTGTTATTGTACACATAAGTGTATATGTATTGTGGCAATGCCAGAGCTGACAGGCGGGGGAAATAGCAAGAAGAAAGAAAAACAAGAAAGGGGGAGAAAATTGGAAGAACAGAGCACAAGTAGAAAACACAATGGTTCCACCAACTGTTGCACCTGTAAAAAGGAAAAAAAAAAAACAGAAGCAAGAACATAAAAAAAAAAACAGTACCTAAAAATACACATAGGTGTGTTTAGTTGCGTGAGTAAGTAAGAGAATGTGAATGTCTATGTTTCTGTTATGAAATGTACTTAAAAATGAGGGCAGAAAGCCACGACAGCGCGATCCAGGAGACTCAGGTTAGCTGCCCCAAATCACAACCCTCAAAGGGAGCGGGCCCACAACCACACCAGAACTCTCGGCCATGCCCCAGAACCCTGAAGTGCCAACACCCCGGGAGAGGCAGCAATTACTGAAAGAGAGCAGTTCTGCCAAGACACAACAAGCCCCAGACCCAGGTCCAGCCATAGACACACGCGCACACACACACACACACACACACGAGCATCCACCCAAAGACAGAAACAGGGATAAAGGCACAAAGACACACACTCATCCATATCAGCCCACCCTCTGAAGCGGGGGCAAACCCAACGGTGACCCAAGGATGCCAAACCACCATCCATCTCCCGTCCTGGGCAAAGTGTAGGAAATAGGGGTGTAGGAGTGTAGGAAAACCTGCCTACAGTATTCTATCTATAGTATATTTTAACTTGAGTAAGCCGAGGCCCTATTAACTTCTCATTAGTGATTATGGTTGATACATCTGGTAGTTTCTTTTTCCAGCACAAAAAGGATTGTTTGACAGCACTCATTGGATTGACCCAAACTCAGAACAATGGGAAAGTCCAAGGATCTCAGTGAAGATGTAAGAAGAATTGTAGATTTACACAAGTTGGGAAGATCTCTTGGAGCCATGTCCAAACCACTGCAGGTTCCAAGAACATCAGTTCAAACTATTGTACATAAGTATACATTATTTGATGTGTCACCACTTTGCCAAAGTCTGGAAGAGGACCCAAAATGTTACTTTCATGTTAGAGGAAATTGTTTAGGAACAACCCAGGAACCACCGAGGCCTACCATGAACTGGAAGCTGCTGGAACACCAGCGTCACTGTCCACAGTGAAGCCAGTTTTATATCACCATGGACTGAGAGGGTGCCGACCAAGAATTAAGCCCCTGGTCCAAAATTGACGCCTTCAAGCTGAAATTTACAGCTGCCCACATGGACGAGCCAAATGTCTTCTGGAGATAAGATTGAGCTGTTTGGCCACAATGACGAGGTATGTTTGAAGGAATAAAGGTGAGGCTTTCGAGCCTAAGAACACTGCACCAACTGTCAAGCATGGTGGTGGTAGCATCATGCTCTGAGGCTGTTTTGACCCCAGTGGTACTGGTACTTTGCACAAAGTAGATGGAATAATCAAGAAGGAGGACTACCTCCAAATTCTTCAGCTTCACCTCAAATCAACAGCTAGACAGTTGAAACCTGGACACAACTGGGTGACAATGATGCCAAACCCCAAATAAAGCAGGCTAACATTAAGCTTCTGGAATGGCCTTCCCAAAACCCCGACCTCAACCCTATTGAAAATTTGTGGACTACACTTAAAAGACAATCAATTTAAATTAACTCTGCCAATTCTACCAAGATGAGCGCTCAAATATCTAGCCAGAATGATGCCAGAAGCTTGTTGTACCAAAAGCATGGCTGATGTGCTTACTTTGAAACATTTAACCAAATATTAGTGGGCTGTATGGATATATTTGAGCCAGTATGTGTACATTTGACCCCGTGTTTATTCAAGAATATCGAAAATAATTTCAAACTTGTGCACCAAATTCTCGTTTTTTAAAGTCATTAAAAATGTATGCTGCACAATCATTCCACCCTTGAAAAAGAACAGTTCAAATAAACAATTAAAGGTCCAAAATTATAATGATATTCATGCCCATGATGAGTGGATGTAAACTTCTGACCACAACTGTATGCAAGCCATGCTATAAACATGGCACAGAGAGTCTAAATCCTCACTAAATCTTCTATTATGCACAGTTTGCTCATGGCAGCCCTCCTGCTAGCTGTGCATGTCTCAGACGTGCATCTGCTCCCTTCATCCTTGGTATAGAACATAATACAAAACTGTACAGAATCTGTTTCATTTTTAGTATCTCTCTTCACTAAAGGGGTGAACTAGAAGTGATCTATCCCGAGCTGGACATTTACGAATGCCTCCTAATCCCAAAGGAGCTCAGGGAGAAAGTCAGCAGAGTTTGGACAGCCCCACAGGTTTACTTCTCTTCTGCGCAGGAGGTAAGTGGTGCTTGTGTGTATGTGGCATTTATGGCATGTCAGAGCAATGAAGTATTCTCTGTAATCCTGCATTTATGTGAGCAGAGATTAATAATTCATATTAATAAACAGAAGTACATTCATTATTCTGCAGAGAAAAAGGTCTGTATTATTGTGATATTTATAGTTTTGGGGAAAAGTTGAACATTGTGTGTCTACATTATGTGTAGACAGTGTTAACTGGCAAATATACACATGCTTATTTTTAACACTAGGGGGAAGTAATGGATTAAAAAAGGCTGCCCGTGTACTTAAGTTGAATAGATCTGGGTTTACAATTTTAAGAAACATAATGTTAATAACAACTTACTAAATTATAAAGTAAAATCTGGGTTTTTCTTTTGTTGTTTTATAGATTTCAGATAACTTTAACTTTTGAGTATCTATGTCCTGTTTCTGCTATACTCGTCATTGTTTCATTGCAGTAACTTCTGTCACCAGAGGGGGGTGCAATTACCCCATAATTGGAAGTCCCTCAAGGAACAATTGTGTTAAACAAAGGTTATGTCGATGCATTTATAGTTTATATCATCAGATTGTAAAGTTGCTAATACTGCTTGGTGTCCTCATTTCTGTGTTTTTTACTGACTAACTATAAAAAATAAATAAAAAGCAACAAGCAATAAATCACCACCCTCAGTTAGGTGTTAGTGGCAGTTAGTAAAATGAGCTGCAACAGACAGCAAACAAAGATGTGCGTGCTTTAGAGAATCTCATTAATAAATCTCTGACATGATATCCTTTAAGGGTTAATAAAGTTGAAAGATTAACACAATTTTAACTCAAGTTTAAAATATACTAGTTAGTACAACTGAGCTGGATCCAGCTTAAATCAGAAGTATTTAATTGAAGACACATCTCCAAAATTCTGGTTAGTCATAAGATTTTAGGTCACATTAGAAAATGTGAAAAAGTTTCAGTAATTTACAGATGAAACAGAGGAAGTTTAGTGCTCGTAAGAAGTAGATGACATTAACAGTACCTATAAATACATTTTATATTTCATAGGCAGAAAATAGAAGCAACCGTGGAAAATGAGGTGACAGTATATGTAGATGGGCATATTGTATTTTTCTCTCCATATGCTTACAGAGATTCATTCATTCAGAGGATCTGTATAGTTAAAATTCTTTATAGGATTACATATCAGTGGATACTTTTCTGTGTAGTTTTAACATTGAGCAGCAGATTGAAAGAGATATGCAACCGATTTCACACAGACCCCGTTGAAAATCCTACATCTGTAAATTGAAAACTTAAATTGAAAGCCACCTCGATTTAGAAGCTAGTTTATGAATTCCAGAGCTAAGCATTCTAGCTTGAACATGATCTATTGCCCTTCTCTTGCCCAAACTCCATTTGATCTATGGTCGTATTATCTTTAACACTGTCTTACATGATTCTCTTTTATTGCTAGAATCAGTGTCAGACAGCAAAACAGATTACATGTTAGATTAAATCAATACAAACTTTATTTGCTTGGCTTTGAAATTCTCAATTCTCCATTTCTCCTGACACTTATGTAAACACACACTATTGAAGGCTGAGATTGTTGCCCGTGGTTCTGTGGTTGGTCTGCTGGTCCACCACGCTTTCTGTCACAGTGCCATGCTGCCAGCGCTGCTGCTATTCTCTGCCACACAGCCCTTGTACCCAGTAGCAGAAATAAAGAATAGTGGCCGCTGAAATCCACCCACTGCAACACCCACTTCATTACTGGGACGGGATGCATGCGTGCTGAGTAATTGTAATAGAACACAATGGGCAATAGTCCCATAAACTTCAATCTAAATACATGCTCATGACCAAAAACAAAAGCAAAGGATCATAAAAGCTGCGGCTTTCTGTGCCCAAACTTCAGCGCTGCTGTTCACTACTTGAACTTATGTGTTATGAAAACCTGGCGTGTGTGCTAATGGAGCATTTTTAGAAATCTTGTACACTCTGTATCTTCAGAAGCATCTACTGTTTCATGGGAGTGGGATACCTGTTGGTAACTATAAAAACAAGGCTGGATCACACTTAGACTCTTGAGTAAAGGTAACATGTTAATCAGTATAGAATAAATGGAGACACAGTTGGAAACCATTTTAATAAGATGGGCGCACAGATTGGTCATGGCCCCATCTTTGACATGAACTTGGTTTCATAAACATTTTAACCTCTGAACTTGTTGAAGAAGGCCAAAAATACTGCACCATCACTGCATTCCCTGAAATACCATTTGTATTGCTCCAGTTGTAATATACAAAATACACAGTGCAGTTACTTTATCATTGGGGTCTGTGAGGACATTAAGCTCATTACTTTAGTTACCACAGTCCCAAACCCCTTGGTGTTTGTGGTCAAAGGCAACATGACTGGCTGACGACACGCTTCATAACCTAGTTCAGTTCTCAAATTTAGCACATATTGCATATGCATGATGATATCAATTTGTTATTATGGCTCAGAGAGATATTAAGGTAGTTGCTTTCACCCTTGAAACCTGCCGGTATAAAGCACATTTAAAGACATAATTGGAACCAATTTCTTCTAGTATCAAGATAAATGTGATAAGTTAGAATCTGTGAATTACCGTAGGTCATACATCAGAGGTCTGTGAGTCACCTCAGTAATGACTCGTGTATGCGCTGCATAAAACATTTTAAAGTAACATTGTGCTACTTGTACTTAATGCTTTTTATGCATGGATGTATATGTAGTTTACCCTTAGGTTATTATAAATGATGGAGATTGGTTTAATCATTAAGTTTATGCTTTAAAAAGTTTCCTAAAGTTTCCAAATTTCAAAAGAATTCAATTCATCCTGTTTCAGGTCTAAACTCCTGGTGTTTCAGTCAACATTAATATCTGCTGCAAATGCCAAAATGCTTTTAGGAAATTTTTGATTTGCAGAAAAGAATATTGAGTTCATCATGTAGATAAATGCTCTTTGGAGAACCAGCAAACTTGCCCGAGGATAGAAAACCTTTGAGATGAAGCTGTGCTTACAGGAAAGAGTAAAACAAGAGTGAAAATGAAAGTGTTTGTTATATGAAAAGGATTTAAAACAGTGTGTGTATTTTGCTCTGTGGCAGGTCACCCAGGCATGGATCTGGCACAACCAAAGAACCTTTAAGTGAATCCTGATCCTCTTAAACTATTGTAAACTTTGTGTTTATTTCAGGCTTTATTGAACATTTGTAAAAGGCCAGATTGCTTTTTTTGTTTGTTTGTTTGATTTTAATTTGGAAAGGGCAGTTTCCATTTTTTTCAGTGTTAATATGCAAAATCTTCAGTTTTTTGTTTGCCTACCTGCATATGCATGTACAGAAAGAAGCAGGTAAAAATAGCCTTTCCCATAGGTCTCAATTTAGCCCTTGGATAAACTTCTGGTCTTCTGTCTTTACTTGCGGTGGTAAATACATCCTCCCCAGTTACATGTATTATACCTTTACACGATTCACATGTCTGTATTCATCTGCATACAACCTAGGTGACTGTCATGCGTTAATCTGTCTTCAATTTTCTTGCTTAACTTTCTTACATATTCTCATCTTACACTGTATAAATTATTAATGTAACGAACTTAATTTAAGATCTAGAGGCACCTATTTCTGCTTTTCCCTTCGAGAATAAGAAGGCAGTCATGTAAAGTCTGCTCGCACAAGGGTTACAAAGTTGGATTTTTTTTAAATTTGTTGTCTCTTTTTTAAATGAACTAATTAATTTATTTATTTCAGAGGTTCTTTTGTGCGTCCGTAAGCCTCGTTATGCTTGATTTCTTCAGCCGGGATGACTGACGTTAATGTGTGCTATGTTTTATTTAAAGGGTTTTTTTTTTACTCTTTATTTTGATGGTCATCTTTCATTGATGTAGTTTGTGTCAACAACACAGGCCACAGCACTACTATCTTTACCACATAGTTACTCCAAAATTGGAGACAGTTTTGGAGTTGTTTTTCTTTTCTTTTTTTTAGTAAGGACCATAGCCACAGGGCACATTCTTAGACATGGGGGATTTCAAAGCCTTGTTTTTGGGTAGACATTTCTTGCATCTGGTGGATGGAATGAGGGTTTAAACCATTACTGCGATTAGAGCTGCCTCACTATGATCTCTTGAGCTTGCTTACTGCTGCTAATAGCTGTTTCCTCTCTCATTTCCCTCTATCTTTTTTCTTTTTCGCTTTCTCTCTTTCCGTGAATGATTTTTATGCTTTGCTAAAACATGTGGGGGCGTTGAGAGAGGATTTAAATGCAACGTACTCCCCCTCCTCTTTTTTTGGTGAATCTCAGTGTTCTTTTCTGCAAGCCTCTGATGACGACAGGGCAGCTTTAAGCCTGGCAGTGCCCACGGCAGGCTGCCGTCTCAGCGCTGCCCACTCTCCTCTGTGTTGGCATGCTGGAGAAAGCGAGGGTGGGGTTCCTCTCTAACAGACCCTGTCATTCCTAGGAAAGCCTACATGTCCACCCATGCAGGATTCCTGATAGGGCTTCGTGTTGGGGATGTGATAGCAGCGAGATAAGGGTTTTATTTTCAGAAGGTGATGGTCCTCGTTCAGCAAAGATTCAAAGATGTACGTTTAGGTAAACCGGCAAGGCACTTCTTGCACCTTTTATATGAAGTTGAGGGTCAATTAGTGAAAAGTGCACCATCTAGTTGTGCATTCAGTGTCATCAGGTGGGTGTTTTTCTCTCTGCTGGATTAAATCAGCCTGTTTGGCTGGGATTCAGGGAGTTTATTTCCTTAACTAATGTTCCTCTTTGTCATTATAACACTCCGTTAAGCTGACCCGTATCCCGCTCCATTCAGACATTGCCCATTACTGCACAACATGTATGATTCACGCAGGCTTCTGAAGAGGGAAGAATTACAACCTTGTGCTACCAGGGGTGCTGGATTGATGATGCATATTTATTGCAATGAAGAGAGGCAATAAACCTCCACCAGTTTCTTGCACAGAATAGAAATATTTTGTAGACCGCTGCAGGTGAAGACAGAGGTACTTATACAAGATGTTGAAAGGTTTAAGGTTCGCCCTCATTTGACAGGTTTATTTGCAATTATACGTATGCATATAACAGAGACTGTACCTGACACATGTTTGTCTCATTAGCTGTATTTTTTTTCCATTTCTGTCACCTTTTCCTGTGTTGTGTTTTTTTTTTTTTTTTGAATGCCTTCACTGTAATGATAGTATATTCTATTTTTTAAACTACCCTTTGTACCCTGTTGTTGCAATAGCATGGTATTCCTTCACCTTACGTTTGCTCTAAGAGCGTAGGCAGCGGTACTTCTATATAGTGGCTGAGAGTAAAATATGATTTCAATTACCATGAAAATGTATTGTGTTATCAATGGGAGGATAAGAACAGATTAAAGAAGCTCTGGTATGCTCTTACCAGTGACAATGGTCAGGCTTCTAAGCAGGCAGCTATATTTGAGAAAAGGATTCACGGTTTGACCAAAGCCTTAAAAGAGATGCTTTAAAATGTAAAGCCAGCTCAACGGACCCTGAGACGTTTAAGATGAACTTTTGTTTAATATTGATTGGACATTATTTTTGAAAAGGTCAGCTTTTTATGTAGCAGACTAACCACACAGTAAAAAAGAAGAAAAAAAAAAGTCTGCCATTAATTTTTGAAAACATAACGATTGAAGACAATAGGAGACAGTTGTGAAATTCATTAATTAGATTCAAACTTGCTTCAGCACAAAGGTAATAGCGACGACTTAGTGAAGCAGCAGGTCTTTAATAAAAATACCACCTGAACCTGTGCTGCCTCATTATTATTCAATATTCACACAGAAACTCACTCTTGTCGGTTCATATACATTGACTGCAAGATCTGTTCAGAGATTCATAATCTGCATGGGAAGTGCGTCTGCTGTGGATACTTAGACAAACATACAAGATTAAATTTCTATTTATATGAGCCACAGAAACCTAACATTTGCCAGAGAATCACTGTAAGATCTGCAGTCGACTCAGTCGTGCTTTGACACAGTGAGACACTTGCACAGTTGCCTAATGTGTTCTGTCCAGCAGAAGGAGAAAAAAAGAGCAGAGGTAGAATAAATTATAAACTTTACTTTGGATTCTTAGTTGTAGAATAATGCATATTAAATATAATAAGGGCGAATAGATACCGTGTACTTTAAGTTTCCGGTCAGAATTGCAGAGGTGCTTATGTGTGAAACTGAGGTTTATTTTTATTTTTGTTCCTTTGACAGCCTCTTTTGTTTTCGAACTAAGTAATCAAAAAGTTATATGTGATCAAGTGAAGTTTACTTAAGACCCAGATGCTTGGCTTAGTGGCTTTTTGCCCAAAATGTTTTGTGCTTCTCATTTGTGGTCCGGCACAGGGTTTAGTTACAGTTGTGTCCCAATCCTCTGATTCACCTTCTTTAAGAACAGCTTCAGGGCTGCTCATAATGCTTAGCTCTCCATAATGCCATCCCCTTCATCTCCCCAGTGGTCTTATTGTCTTAACTCAGGATGGGGAGACAGAGTGTAAGAAAAAAAAAACAGGTTAATACATGTTTGGCACAGGCAAAGCATCTTTTCAAAGACAGACTGTGTTTAAGTTTTTTTGGAGAATGTTCTTCCAGTGTTTGCCGTTTCTCCCAACTTGTTTAGTTACACTTTCGGTCCTTTTTCTCTGCTTTTAAGCTAAGTTAGATGAGACTTTGCTGTTGGCCTTGAAGGGCTGCTCGTTGTCGTTGCAGTCAGGTCCATTGGTGTGTTGATTGATCTGAGGGAATGATAAAACTGCCTTCCTTGTCAATTTCCTTATCCTGTAGTTTGGAAGCAGAGAAAATGGTATGCAAATGATTTGTTAATCCCTTTACATTATTTGTTCCATTTCTCCCTTTCATTTTCACACTCGGTTTCTAACACAGCGAGCTGACAGGCGGACACCCTCAGACTGCTAATTCTTAAGATAGCGAAGAAAGTCAGTCATCCATCCCACATTCAGAATACACTCGCTTCAATTAATTAATGTGACTTTAATGATTTACCTGAAAACTCATCCTGAAAAGGCCTTCAGCGATTTCATTTTAAAGAACTTGAACTTTAACCTTTTTGTTGTTGGCGGGGTTTTTTTTCATTGCGCACTTTCCTGCATGCTTTCAGCAGATTAACATTCTCAAGAAAAACATTGACCTGCACAATTAAAGCTATAAAATCAGCATAAGCAAGATAAGACGACTGAGTCTAAGCCGAGAGAGCACATGAAACTGTGACCAGTGTTGTTTTTTTTTTCTTTTCCCTTTCCCCCCTAGTTTTGTTGTCCCAAAGGTTGGTGTTAAAAATAATAAGAAAGAGGTGGGATGGTCTTAGATTCAAGAAGCTTAAAATGCAAAATCTCAAATAAGCCCAATTTTTTCCAGCCAATGGCGTTGCGTTTTGGTGGGTTTGTGTTGATCGTCTCAACTGACTCACATACCGCCCCTCCCCAAATAAAAACACTAGAGATTTATGTGGCTTTTCAAAAAATGTATCTAGACATTTATCCAGCTTAATCTTCTTAACATATTAAAGTGATTTGCTTTACCCTGAAGTGGCTGAAGCTGCAAGCTCACCGCCCCTCATGGCACTAAGACCTCAGAGGCATTGTGGACACCTTCCGCTCCTGAATAAGAGGGAGGTGGGCAGAAGTCGACCCGCTTCTCATCTGTGGAGCTGTGGCTGTCCCCGCTGTGCGTCCATTTTACTTTCTCTTTTTTTCTTTTTTGTTCTGTTATTAGTCCAACTGTTGCACTCAGTCAGTGTTCTTAGGCACATGGCTCTGCCAGCACTGCCCACACTGTGGTGTGGAGGTTTGGAGCTCTCAGCTTTTGAGCTGAACTGAAAGAGCTCTCTCACAGAGTAGGTGTTGGCAGGATGCTTTGTTTCTTTCTGTGAATGTCATAAGAGGTATGGATAATGAGAAAACTGAAGCGCAGTGATGGCATGATATATCTGGGTGCCAAGTTTATGCCTGACTGCAGATTTGGGCATTTTCAGATAGATGATGTGCTTAACCTTTTCTACAGACGCGACACAAATCTGAGAATCAGTTGTGACAGTTAAAATGTGTTTTTTTCCTTAAAACACCACTTAACAAGCCGGGCAGCTAAAAGGTCCTGGTCAAACTTGAGTATCGCTAATGTCTTTACTTGGCATAATGCTCTATGGATGTGCTTCGGGGCATCGGTCTTGCCATATCTCATCAGGAGAGCTGTAGGTTTAGACTTGGAGAGATTCATTGTAGCTGAAGTGTTTGACCATTCATTGTCAGCATGGTATTTGGCTTAATGTCTGTCAAGGTTAAGTGTGACATGCTGGTCAATTTTTTTTTGTAGATATGCTTAGATATTTGCCTATTAAGAAATTGTTTAATTCATGGATAAATGTGTCTTTTTTCTTTTTTTTTTTTTAAATAGAGAGGTTTTTTAACCAGCTGCTATTTTTGCTACTTAGTGAAGGCAACAATCATTCTGTCTGGCAGTAAACAGGCCTGGGTGTAGCTTGTGAAATTGAACTCATCTTTCCAAAAAATGTGGTTAATCACAGTTAATTCATGATTTAACAAAGCAGGGGACTACTTTTTCACGTAGGGCCAGGTAGGCTTGGAAAGCTTTTGCCCCTCAATAAATGAAATCATCATTCAAAAACTGCATTTTTTTTTATTCACACCGGTTATCTTTGACCAATTGATTGATTGATTAAAATTTGTTTGATGATCTGAAGCATGTAAGTGTTGCTAAAAACTAAGGAACAAGCAAGGGAGCAAAGGAGCTTTTTCACGACACTGTACTACTTTTTAAATGAGGTGATAGGAATGCTAAACTTTGGCCACAAAACCTTTAAGTGTCTTCTCTGTTCACCTTTTATTGTGCCTGATACCATGGGGTTGCATATAAAAAGCTGTTCACTCATGGTGTATGTGTTTTCACCTTTTTGTGTGTCACTTTACAGTGTTAGATGGCACATGAAATGATCAGTGGGGTCATTTCTCCCAAGTACATGACATGTAATGGCACGAGTATATCAATAATATATTGTAGTAACACACCAGGGCATCAGGACACTGAGCGTGTTAATTGAACTCTACTTCATGGTAAGGCTGATCTTGTTTTTGTGTACTGTTCCATATATGCTCAGTAGGTTACTCACCGCCTCACTTTATATCACAAGCATTCACTAACTTTGGTTTGATTGCTGCAGAAATATTTTATTTACACTATAAATACAAAAAAATTGTTAAGGGTGTAGTAATACACCTGTAATAACACAACTAAGCATCAGATAGATGAATGCAACAAATCCTCTCGACTAAAAACAGTCTTGAGTAGTCTGGGTTGAAAAATAACTTAAAGAACTAATTTGTGAAACTAGTGGCTGATTCAGTTTGTGATGACAGTGATATGTAGAGATTTGATTTATCTACCAAGTTCAAAGCCCAGATTATAAAATACATGCATGGAAACAGTGTAATGCTGTTGTCACCTGGATAAATAGTGAATAATTTGCAATGAAACTAATGATCTAGATTAGACTGAAACATTGATGACTTTTCTTTTTCCTTTTTGAACATTATTTTTCAAAAAAAGAACTATATTTTTAATTTAACATGTAAAATACAGTTTTCAGGACATGCATTTGCTGCTTATGAAACAGAATAATTTTAACTTAGTTTCCTGACAGATATTACTGGACAGGAAAGGGGCAGCGGCCAGTGATCACTGATACTCTTACAGAGAACAGGCTGTATACTGCTGCCTTAATGACTTAACTATGCTGTGTTCCTGTAAATGTGTGCACTTATTAGGATTGTGGCCTGTGGAAATGAAAGGTATTGTTTTGCTTTATCTCTTCTCTTATTAACACTGGCAGGTACTTGACCTCTTGTACTTGGACTAAATGTCTGACAGGTGTTAAAATCATGCACTGAGTGTGTCCATACAAATACTGTTGAACGTAGCAAAGCTCCACTTCAAACAAACTATGAGTGGTAGCTTCTTTTCACAGCATGCAGAATAGAAGAAATTGATTGGAACTGGGAGGCTTAGGACTGGATTTTCCTCAACCATAATATTTTTTCTTTAACAACTGCAGCTTAAATTTAGATTTTTTTTTTTCTGGCTTTGTTTTTTATTTCTTTGTCCAAATCCTATCGAGTGGTGCTTCAGGTTTTTCCTTGAGTAAAAAGTTGATATTGTTGTGGGGAGGGAGAAAGGACTTTTTTCATGTGTGCAGGAATGTAGATTTCTTCCCCCCGTGAAATCCTAATTGTGCCTTGGAGGGCTGGTAGGGTATCTCTGCTCAGCTCAGCTCAACAGGATTTGTGTCTGTGTATGTTAGAGTATGTCTCTTAGCTTGAATACGGATATAACCCTTTCATTGCACAAGCTGCTGATTTTTCATATTTGCCGATAGGCTGATCCTGTGTATCCGTAGCTTTTCGTGGAAGACATTGAAAGTTTTTGTTTGGGAAGCTTCCATATTTAATTTTTTTTTTTCACTTTAAATATTTGGAATTTGTTAAGAATTAATGCAGATAGCATGTGGACTTCTTTTTGTAGCTCAGCCGTTTTTGAAAACTCCTGAGAGCAGGCTTTGTCAGTAATGTATGGTCAGATGGATAACATAACACAGGTGAAAACCATATCTGTCCCTGCATGAGTTATTGCTGTGCATTTATCTATGCAAATCCAGGATAAGATCCTATCTGCCTGCAGCGACATATCCCCCTGGATTTTGTCTATGTGAGCTAGGCAGGTTATGGTTGACAGTTAAAAAGGAATTGCAGGAACATATATGCGGAGATTATTGCTGTAGTCATTAATTGTTGCTTGAAAGGGGATTAGGATTACCAGTCCTATAGAACATTAACACCTGTCCTTGCTCACATCTAACAATGTTACTTCAGTTTTCCTTATTTCACTATCAGTTCAAGTTGGCAAAATAAAAAAGGCTGATTTATTCAAATGAATCATCAACGCTGGAAATGATTCAATATGTGCCACATTCAGATGGGTGATATATTATTCCCTTGGGGAGAGGCAAAGATGGAGCTGTGGAGCTGTTTTATTTGTGCTGTCTTTATCAGTGTGTCAGGCAGAGAGGCTGAGCTTGTTCTCTATGAATGGACGAGCCCTTGAACCATAAACCTGTACCTCCTCTGATAACAGTTTTTGCATTGTGATGTAAGTGCCATTCTCTGTGATGTCCTCTCTGACAGCACTAAATATATCAACATGCACAAAATGATCTGTCAGACGAATTATTTTATTTCAACCAGTTCTCCAAAACTAAGGATTTTCTGTGTTGGGTGCGCAGTGTGTGTGCGTGTGTGTGTGTGTGTTTGAAGAATATATTGTGCATTTTCTTAAGGATTCAAAGCAAAGCGCAGCATTGTGGATGCATTTCACCAAGCTTTGCTGTTCATGTTTTTAATGCTTTGCCTGTAGGTGAACATTTTTACTGTACTTTGTGGCTTCCATACGTTGTGCTGTGTATCATTTCATGCCATTTCTGGCTCTGAGTGCGCTGACGTCTGAAATCGCTGTATCTTCTAAGGTGATATGAAAACTCCCTGAGTTACTCACAGCCCAAGATGACATGGACCTGATTGTCAGACGGGTGGGCTGGTGACACTGGAACACAGACGGTGCTTGTCTGTTTGAAATATTCAGTTTCAAGCTTCCAAGCCCTGGGCAGTCCTGTCTCCCAGTCTCCCAACACCCAGCTTCGCCCACTGAAACAAGACTCTTCCATACTGGAAAATCCGGCCTTGTCAACTGGCAGTCTGGACCAGGTTCAGCCCACACGCCAAGTACCCCACCACCACTTCCACCCCTTAATAGGCACAAGAGTTTGCCACCCCATGTAGATGCCTTTTGGTCGCCATCCATGAATGGCGTCAATAGCATCTTCCTACACAACAGTGACTGAACGGAGGGCACAAGGAAATGTGGGAATAATTTACACTTTCTCACTGTACTACCATCAGAAACCATAATTAATCATGATAGAAAAAATGTGGAAGCCATCTTGGCTGGTGAAACATGCAGTGCCTGTGAACAGCCCTGACACCTTTAACAGCTCCCATGGCCAAATAGGAATGGGTGTCAGAGTGCTTACAACTAGTCTCCCTTCATGGCAGCATGTTTCCCAACATCTTCAGACTCTTATCTGCTGCATGATGGTTCATCGGGAAGTGTAACTGTTGTAACCCTTACATTTATTTTAGCACCATTAAGTGCAATTATAATCCCTCTTAAGAATTTGAATGTGTGGTATCAGATGAAGGGAGACAAAAACAGTAGTTCTATTAAAACAAAAACAGTAATATTAATGGATGTTTTTATTAAGGTTTTCACCCCCCCCCCAAAAAAAAACAAACAAACAAAAAACATAAAACATAAAAATGGAAGAATTGGTTTCATTCAGATGAATAAAATGATGACCTGTATTATGTTGTTTAAATAAAACTTATGAATTTTGAATTGTTTATAGAATTGAAATCTCACATCATGTTTGTAAACTTGCTGTTGCGTTTACACTAAAAGCTAATCCAAAATAGATCCTCATTGTTTTTTGTTTCATCCTCCAATTACCTTTAAGTTCTTGATTTAGATTTCCAAATCCAGGAGAAATAATTACAGCGTGCTCACCTTTAACTTTCTCAGGGTGCACTTGCTGGTAAAATAGATCTGATTCTCAGTGTGCGACATGCTTGACAGATTAATTATGGATATGAGTCCAGTGAGGTAATTTGCCCCGTCTGACTGCGCTGTGTTCTTGGCAGCCAAACTACATGACAGAAATATTTCCCTCTTGCCTCATTTAGCACTAGTTGGATCTCATGCTCATATCCAAGCACCTGGCCCCATGTTTCTTCAGAATACCTGTTAGTGTTTGTCGCTGTGTCTGAGCATGTGCATTTGCAGAAATGCTTTCATGACACTGAGTAGGTGTATGTGTGTAAAACCACCAGTAGAAAGTGTTGAAAGCCTCAGCTAGCAAGATCGCATCCAGGGTGACTAATAAGCTTAACATGAGCACGGCTGTGTTCGCAAGCATGGTGCGGTGAAAGAAGTCTTCACTGTTGAGAGAAATGCAGAAATGGTTCCCTAGGCTGCTACTAATTCCTTCACCCCCTCAAGCTTCAATCAGACTGTGAACCATCTTACTGTTAGCTATGGCTTCATAGTAGTTACAAAGTTCACACCAGAAGTACAAGGCTTTATAAACAAAGTTCAGGACAGGCTGAATTTAAATATTTCCAGAGTTTATGGAAGAGCTGCTTGTTTGTGGTTTGGGGGCTAAAATAATACATATTGTTCAGGACTTTTCAAGTGAAAAAGACACACAGTAGTAACATTTATTATGTGGACTATAAGCTATAGTACGAATAATATTGCATTGTCTCATCATGCTTTCTGTCATGTGTCAATTTGATTCAGATATACCACATTTGCATATTTGTATGTTCAAACAGAAAAGATGATTATGCAATTCCGTAAACTTGTGTTTCATATGCCACTCTGATTCCCCTTGAACTGTAACCTCCTCATAGCTCGCTCACTCATCTGTTCAGCTACCTAGCAGGGATCTAGTAGCTGTGTTGTCTTTAGGCCTCGAATTTGCATTTGTAACCGCATGTGACTTTCCTTTGACCATGTGGCTCCTCGAAGTGTGGATTTATAAGCCACTTCACACTCCATTCCTGTGTGGGAGGAGGCTGAGTTAAAAATAGGAAGGTTTGGAGGTAGTGAGCAGCCCGCACTGTGTGAGGCATTTAAGAACACACTGAGAACCATTGGTATTCTCTTTGCATTCTTTATTTGTGCCAATAAACAATGTGGAATCTAAAATAATAACCAATATCAGAGTTTATAATAGTGGCAAAGTGCTGAGTTTATGTATTGTTGACTTTTTCTTTCCAAGACATTTGGTAGTTAAGTTACAAAAGACTAATTTGCCCGTGGGCATGTACGGGTCCATAACATCTGCATTTACAGTGTGCTTTTCATACATTTGGGGACATATAGAGAGACACATCCAAAAAAGAAGCATTAAATCAAAGCACAGGAAGCTGAGACAAAATTTTAGCCCCTGTTGTCAGTTCTGTATCCGAGAAATTCAATTCATACTCCTGTAAAGTATTTAGCCGTGACCTTAAAATTTGCCTAAACTAAACCAAGACCTTTGTGTGTCTAAACACACAAAGGTCTTGGGGTTTTTTAAGGTTATGTTTAGACATAGCCTGAAAAGAAGCGTGTGGGTTTTATGACCTCGTGCGGTAGTATAGAGCAGTATTTTTAAAAGTGGTTTTCTCTTTTTGTTTTGCGTCGTGCTCTGAATTCTCCAATCAAAAAGCCAGTGAGGAGCCATGGATATAAACGGAGCATGAATTTAAATATTTTAAATATCTTCAACAGCTGTGCAGATGTTTTCTAAAAATAGAAATGAAAAAAAGTTTGTTGAGGTACTAAATGTCAACATATATTGTTTGTTCAGTGGCAACTCCGGAGGCCACCTTTACAGAATATTAATGATGCTTTAGTGGGTGCGAATCATGTCACGTCAAAATGACCAGACAATTTTTTAAATAGAAACTTTGCATTTAAAGGTCAATTTCAAGTGTGAGTCAGAATTTATATTGATTGTTTTGTTATAGCCCAAGTAGAGTATTCAAAGCACATGAGCAGCAATTCAAAAACAGAAGTGATGAACTTCTCTCTGGGACATTGTATTTTTTAATTGATTTTTTAAACCATCACTGCTTCTCATTTAATGCCAGCTCATCTGAGGGTGGTCACCTTAACACCAGACACAATGCTGTGACATTTCACCACAAGCTTTAGTGAGGCAGAAAAGGAGGTCAGGAGTTGATTTGACAAACTGGATGAGGTGACCCTGAAACTTCCCTTAGTTATGCTTATTTACGCTGCAATAGGCCTAGGCTGCTGGGGGCTTTCCATGATGCAATGAGCATTTATTCTTCACTCACCTCTTTTCACACTCTGTGTTTATACACCACTCTTCATTTAATCATTAGTTATTATTAAACTCTGGCTCTCATCAACAGTGTTTCTTCTGTCCTGTCTCCCCTCCCCTCACTCCCAACCAGACAGATGGCTGCCCCTCCCTGAGTCTGGTTCTGCCAGAGGTTTCTCCCTGTTAAAAGGGGGTTTTTCTTTTCCGCTGTCGCTGAGGGATGGGGGTGGGGGGGTCATCTGATTGTTGAGGGTTTTCTCTGTATTATTGTAGGGTCTTTACCTTATAATATAAAGTGCCTTGAGGCGTTATATAAATAAAATGGAATCAAACTGATTAATGAACAGTGTTTTGCACATTCCTTAGTTAGATTAACTTAAGGAAGTGGCCACTCACTGTTTTATGAAGAACCCTATGTTTTTAACCCCATGGCTACATCATGATGTCATATCAGTAATGACGGCAATGCTGAATGTGCTTGTCTTATGGTACTGCAGTTGTGTCCGTTTGCGTCGGTACTTGCCTACAGGGAGCCTATGGAGAGGGGTTTTCAAACTATGCATGTGTTCTTGTGCAGTCCAACAGCATGTAGTACGAGTGTGTATAAGTTGAATACTGACTGGTAGACAAACTGGGCTGGAGCAGGGAAGGGACTGACATCAAGAGTTCACCAGGAATGGGATAAGCATAAAAAATATATATATCAAAGATTTAAAAAAATACAGATTGAAAAGCACCGACAGTGGCTGCAGTGGACACTTTTCATTGTTTTTAACTCTCTGTGTCACATCATGTTAGACCTTTCTTCACTGGCTGATGTACCAACAGCAGCACTAGCTAGAGTACCCCTCAGACTCATTGGACTATATACTTTGGGCAATGCCTTCATCTAGAAACAGATGCTCTCTGCAGGTAGACGGGCAGTCTGTAGCTCCCTACGGGCAGCTAACCCGCTACCAGCAGAGAGCCATGTTCAGCCCATAATCTACTTTAGAAAGGAATAGGAAGTAACATAAAAGTAGGCTCTGAATTTGTTAATTTGTTGTTAATAATTAAAAGATGAGATTTACAAAGTAGCACATAGGCTTGTGTAATGATGGACAAAACTTAAACTTTCTTCTTTCAATTGATACTATTAAACAGTAAATTTTAAGTTTAAAGCTTAAACTGCTTAAGTCTCGAGTACTACTGTAATTTGTGCAAAAACTGAGCCCAACACAAGTCCCCAGCCTAGTTGTCATGCTGGCAGGCGCTGTATTTCAAGAGCAGATATTTTGGGGCACATGAAGAACATATACTATTTGTATATTAAAAAAAAAAAAGTACCGGATACTACATTTCCCATAATACAGCTCAACAACCTCATTCCCTTAAGTGAACTGTAAAAGTGGTCCTGCAGTCTTTGTAGACATGACAAGACCGTTTAATCACTACAAAAAAAAGATACCGTTTGATGTTCTTTGTCTCTCGCCCAATTCCTGTGGTGCAGATTACCAGCGTGCTCTCTATGGCTGACTATGAAGAAGGTTTTAAAATGCTGCTAGCAGTGAGGAAAATGAGGTTCCCAGATTCTGCCGATGAGCAGTGGGGGGTGGGCTGCTATTAATGATAATGAGGGCCTCTTTACCTGTAAGGTCGGTGACCTCTAGGTGAGGGGCCACAGCATCCCTTTTCCATCTAATCTTTGGGTGTATGTCCCCCTTCTTTCTGGTAAGGATCCAATTACTGCTGCCTGGCTGACCTCTGACCTGTTCGTCACCAGTATGAACCTCATCTTCCAACTCCAGCACTCTTACCACTGTTAACCTTCCCCATCATTCACTCATCTGCCCCTCCCCTTGCCATCATGATTCTAAAAGGAGACATTGTCTCTCAGTTTCTAATGTAAAAGTCCATTCAACTTTTATGTGTGATTTCATTGGTATCATTCTCTATACTTTTGTTTATATGTAAAATTATTTTAATGGTGTTTGGTTACGAAAACAACAAGACTGCTGATGTAGTCGAGACTAATTTTCTCGTCTGATGAATTTTCTTCCACAGTCGTGTTCTATAGCTCCTATTTTTCTGCATTTACAGATTGATCTTTGAACCCTGCTCTAAGCTGCAGTCGATGCTTGTTAAACCATCACCGTCTCTTAATCACAACACAGATACCTGTTAATTACCAAATGAGTTCAAGTGTTTTTGCTACTTAAACAAGGATTTGGGATCGATGCATTGCTTTGCTCTGGGTCGAGCAGTGAGCACAGTTGACCATTTAATGAAACATTGTAGGTTCTGGGCGCAGAGGCTGAAGGAAATGAAGAGCTGGGAGGATAAAGTGAAGGATGTATTAATAGGCAGCTGCATGGATGACATGGTTTGGTATTGGGTCAGGGATAAAGCATGAACTTGTAAACTCACAGAGGGGCCTCTCCTTCCTCCCTCCCTCCCTCTCGCTAACTGACTCTCGCCCTCCGTGATGTCATCAGTTAGCGGAACTGGGCTCGATAGCCCAGGCAGACTCTACGCCAGCAGTGATTACCCATCCTTCTGATTATCATCCCCAGCAGAGTTCACTCAAAGGTAATACAGTAGTTTTATCCTCAGAGACACTGGTTCTCCTCGCCTTTGTTCTTTACTGTCTTTTTTGCAAATGCTGTATTCATTTGACACTACTGGCATAAATGTAATTAGAAAAATTTCACCTGCACTTCTGTTACATTTAATCACGATGAGGTGTAGGATTCATATATAAAGAGCATCTCCCCTTTGCTTTCTACCACTGTCTAGTAGTTATTAAAGAGATGTCCAGTACACTTCAGGGTCTGTTGCGCCCGCCTGGCATCCAAGGTGTGGTCTCAGTGGGCCATTTTGCTGTGATCACAGCAGGCAGTGGGAGGTTAATCCCAAGAGAATCCAAGCTCAATCTTTTCCCGCCTCCAGCTTGCACCCAGGGCCTTCGCATCTTCTCCTTTATAATGGCCTGATGGGGCTCTGTGGTCTGTGGCCAACACCTCTTCAGATTTCACTTCTGCTTTCTTTAGCTCTGAGAATATTGTGACATTTTTTAAAGTCCTGCAGCCATTGCAAAGAAAAACCATGTGGGTTGCTGACCTCTCACCTTTTTAAAAAGGTGAGAATCTATATTAAGTATATGAAAGAGGCTGAACGTCTAATATTAAGACTATTTAAAGTCTTTGCAGATGTGTACGTTTTCCGAAATACAGACAATGAACGATCAGCGTAAAAGAGAATTTAAATTTATCACCTTGGCTCAGATATTATTAGTGATTAATACTAATAAGGAACTCCAACACATTTTTGAAAATGCGTGCTTTCCAGTGTACAGCTATGAGAATTAGCCCTGTTAAAACATGTTTTGATATACATTTAGTTTGTTCGAGCACTGATAAATGATTTCAGATGGCAGAATATGCATCTGTTTTTCCCTGGAGTCTTTCGCACATATCTGTGCGTAATTAATGTGGATTTTGACAGATGGAGAAAAAAAAATGTCCTCGTAAGAGAGAAGGGTACATGCCACAATGTGTGAAGTGCAAGCATGGAGGGAGCTTCTTGTATTATTTACTGCCCATGCCAGCTGGACCCGACAGATTCTTACAGGTAGAAATTCAAGTAATAAATATGTGCTGAAATCATTGAAATTCAGTGCCCACCATAAATAGGCAATGTTTTTGTTGTTACGGTTGGAAATTAATGTGAAATGTTCTCAGTGTTCTAAATTTGGCGTTCGGTAGACTAAACCTGTCCCATACGGTGTATTTCCATCCATGGTAACCTTCGTGAAATATCCAATGAAGTGCAATTTCTTTCAATGGTAATTGTGACTGGAGGTCATTTTTTAATTTAAATGCGTAAATTCCCTTTTAGTCATTGTGTTCATGTGTGTGTTTGTGTGCATGTGTGTGTCTGTTGTTTGAAACCATGTTATTTCTGAATGCATCAGGGTCTGACTAGTGTAACTACATTATCACAGTTTCTTTGCCTGGTAGCAAATATGTACAAATGAGGATTACAACTCTTGAGAAGGCAACAGGTCATGGTTGGTAAGCTGCCCGGGGGGTCACTGATATAGAGTCACTTTTGACAGGCTGTGGAGGAGGCTCTATTGTTGCTGGTGTGTCTGGATGTTACCTGCAGGCACTATCACTGAGACTACAGTATTATCCTATTATTAGGCTTAGTTGTTTACGCTTATTACTGCTTGTCAGGTAGGCAGAGAATCCTTCTGAAAATGAGCATCTGCAGAAAAATACATGACTACTTCTTTATCTCATTCAAGTACATCGGCTTAGGATAATTTTCACAGGCCTGTATGAATGTATTGATAGGACACAACAAACAGAAATGCAAGATTTATGTTTACATGGAAAATGTTTTCCTGCATTGACTTTTCCAACAGTGTTGTTTGGCAGCCGGCGTGAGAATGTAAGAAACGATGCATCTGTTCTCTATGTATTAAAGCTGATACCATTATGGTATTGCCTGTGTAGGAAGCACGATATACAGTAAGAGGACAGTGAGGATTGAAACAGCCTCGATTAATGTCTCTGTTTGTAGAGGAAGTGAACAAAATAAAAAAAGCCCATCATATGGTCTGGCAGATTTTGGGCACTGGACCAGGGATGACAAATGTGCTCTCGCAATAATTCAATCTGCTCTCATAATTCTCTAACTTTTAGGGACAGACAGAATGAAGATTTTCCGGCAATTAAGCCGCCAAGTCAACGTCCAATAACTGTGATCAAGTGTTAGTTAAGATGCTTTTTCTCTCACTTTATCCATTGACAGATTGAGGGGTATAAAGATACTTGGTAAGTGGCAGAAAGTTACTGTGAATATGTTAACGAGAGGATTTGGTATCGGATCCAAAATGTTGTCATTTTGTTGATGTCACAGTAATGATTTGAAGTTTTAAGAATAACTGTGAAGGAGCAGAGCTTACTTGCTGGAAGAATAAGTTTGTGATTAGCACAGCTACTGTATTCCAATGTGTATTATTGCCTTTTTAGGACAGTTTTCTTCATACGTTGAGCATTTTAACCTTGGCAGCTGAATTAAGACTGTTAATACGGAAGAAAACCCAGCCTTCTGGCTTTGTGCAATTCATGAAATCACAAATTTTATGAATAGAATAAAAAAACATTCACACAGCATTAAATAGAATAATGTAAAGCTTAGAAAGTAAAGTGTGTGCTTTTGAGTATTTAAACGAACTTTTGCTGTCAAGCCTTGGGCAACGTAATGTGCAAACGGCACATGGCTGTTTATAAAGCAGAAGGGATCGGGTACTGCTGCTGCTGCTGAAACCGCCTCTGGCCCGATCGCACTGTTCGAGCTGCGGTAAACACTTTGTCTGCGTTAAATAAAATAACATATGAATGCCCTTCTGTTTGCAGAAAAAGACGTACGTCCTGGTGATGGTTGATCCTGATGCTCCAAGCCGCAGCAAGCAAACATCTGCTTACTGGAGGCACTGGTTGGTCGTGGACATACAGGTACACCAAGACTCCAGTAAACTGTACTTTAAGGAAAAAAAAATTTGTGTTTTGGTGGTGGTGGCACAGGCCGTGTTTGTTATTGGATTAGAAATTCACGGGGTACAAATTTATGAAGTAGTGTGTGGCTGCTTTTTTTTTTTTTCTTAAAAATTGTGCATTTTCATAATCTCAAGGTCTCACTTGGCATGTCTAGTGTTTACATCTGCACTGGGGCCGATCGTAAGGCTGAAAAATTATGAATGGTTTTTAAGCCTAACTTGGTTCAAAAAAAGGATGCCAAGTTTGAAAAATGTTAATTTTTCATATCATGTATCTTGTGCAATAAATGCCTGTGACAAAAGTGTGGGAGTAAGTCTTTCTAAATGGCTGTGAAAGTTTGCAAGGCCCTGTCAGCAGCAATTTCCCTCTGCTGCAGAGAGCCTGGGACGTGTCAATGCAGGCGTGTGAGACCGAGATTGAGGAGAGCAGCATGCGAGGCACACACTCTTTCTCCCATAGAGCTCCAGTCCCTCAGCTCCCCCTTCAGTGGAGAGATCTTGGCAGAGTGTCCTCCCTTCATCTGTTCCCCCAGGCAGAGCAGCTCCCCCAATGATCCACACTTCTCCATATTTTACACCCCCGAAATGGGCACAGCTCCGATCCCCTTATTTCTCTTCATATTTCACTCCTTTTTATCCGTTCGTTTGTGTGTTTTCACATTCTTGCATTCTAACGCCAAATGCATGTTGAGTTGTTGATTGCCTCAAATATTTAGAGGTTTGCCGACATTTTATAATCCCCCGGGAACCGGAAGATCAACTTGGTAGATTAAGACTAGTGGTCTAAAAAAACAAGCACACAAAGACGCTTCAGCGGTGTATCGCTGCTCCCATTTTGTTTTATAAGGCGTGGTTGTACACTGAGTAAACGCCACATTGATTTGAAGATCCAAATGTGGTGTTTTTGGGATATATACTTTGGAAAGTCTGCAATAGATATACAGTCTGCATTCTGTGATTCAGCTCATTGGTGAGAGTCAATTTATTCAACCACACTCCAGCTTACTGTTAAGAATCTATGAATATTTACCTCATATTTCTCACATACATCAGTGATATACAAAAAGGGAGTGATTTGCACTTTGTAAAATTGTATTAGGCATAACCTTTGCTTCTTATTTTTAAGCCAATAAAGTCTGCCTGGCTGCGCGACCAGCTGTGAATAAACAAATGTCTTTCAAGTGCTCAGACAGAGCACATTTTCTCTAGCAATTCAATTTCCTGTCACTTGTGTGGGTGTTGACCTGCGTTGCCCATGTAGGGATTGGCCAATGTGACGGGATGTTTTTCTGATTGTGACTGGTGGTTGGTCAGAAGGGTTAATGAGCCTTTTGAGTGATGCCAACTGTAGTGGGAGGTGTTTAATTGACCAGGGTGCCTAGGTGACATCATAAAATCTCAGTTTTGTTTGAAGTGCTGATGTGAATGTATTGGATTTTGGTTTGGTGCAGTGGTTTTGACAGCGATGTCGGTCAAATTTTGAATGAATGCATACATTTATGTAATTCAGAAAAAAAGCGACTAATGAGTAAATGTGATTGAGGATTTTTAAAATGTATTCCCTGTAATATGGTCCCATCTGTATATAAAATAGAGAGTTCTGTGTGCTAATATTTTGCATCTAGTAGCTATTTTTGACACTGTATTTGGTGGTAGAGTGCTCTGAAAGGAAAGTTTTGTTAGCTGGAGTCAGGGGTCATGCTTTGAAATGTCAAAGGGATCAGTGTTTTGATCCTCACTCATCAGATGGTGTGAGCTGCAGCAGCCATACTCTTTTCATATATATTCATTAGTACAAGGTCATGCAGTCTTGCCCTAGATGAGGATGTTTCGATAATTAGTGTGTTTTCTTTATCCATATCCACAGTTATGAAGAAAAAGATTTCCTTAATTCAACTGAGAATGAAGTGAGGTCAGGCTGGACTGACCAGCAAGGCACTGCAGATTTACACCGATATCTCCACCCAAGTCTCATTAGAGAAGCAATGATAGGAAAGCAAGGGCACACCGGAGTACCCCACGTATAGATGCGTTGATCACCTTGCTTTGTTCTGCATTATGTTCAGCTTTTTACCTATTAAAAAATGTGCTGAGGATCTTTTTATTATCTGATTGCTATGTAAAACCTGCTCGAGAAAGTGAGAAATATTTGTAACCCAGAGTCTGAACATTATCAGGCTGATTGCACCAGCCAAGTGACAGATGCAATGTCTTTTGGACTGATTATCAGTACAAATCCTAAGACAGCGGTTCGGTGGTATAGTGATTAACACAATCGCCTTACACATTAAAGGTCTCTGGTTTGAGACAGGAAGGAGATGCAAACCCAGCCTCAGGGGTCACAAGCTAGTGTCGGTACCAAGCCCTGGCATAAAATCTATGCCACATCCAAAATGGGGGTCCATCCACTGTGGCAGCCACTTGAGTAATAATCATTACAAATTTTAAGATCGTGGATGACAACTAAAAAAAACTGTGTAAGAAAAAAGTGTTGTTTTATACACAACCCAGAAAATACAACTTAGTCCTGATGTCACTAAAGGAAGTGTGGCCAACCTGGGTAAAGTTAAAGAATAGGAGAACAAAAATAAGGATCCCGACAGTAGTTTTGATACGTTGATGAATTAGAGACCACATCCTTATAATTATGAGTCTGCCTACTACCAAAGAACCAAGTGTGGGATAATAAGTGTGGGTTTAGCTAAACTGATATTTAGGACTTGCTTCAACTATCTAGGTTGGATTGTAGCTGTTCTTTAAAATGTATGCTAAACAAACAGCACTGAGTCAGATTTTGATCTTAACTGCACTTTAAGTAGTCCCTCCATTTTTGCTTCTTTGTCATTTTTTTAAAAAATAAATCCATCTGGATTGGGCCCTTGTTTGTACCTGACAGTGAAAAACATAACTAACTATATCCAGCAGCATCAGCAAGCATTTATAAACATGCACAACAACTGTACAAATACAATTTGAAGACAATCATATTTTAATGTTTGTCAGGTGTTAAATCTTTTATTTAACTGTGTATCACATATCACATCTTTACTTTTGGCTGCCAAGAACAATTCACTCCAGCAATTAAGTGTAAACTGTGTGGCTGGGTGTCTTGTCTTCTCTCACCAGCTGTCCACTTTTCTTTGAGAACTCAGATTATTAGATGCTCTATATGCATTTTTATTGCGACTGCCCATTTTCACTGACCCCCCGAGCAACAGAAACTATCATTTAGAATCTTCTGCAACGCACGCTGTGTTTTTACATCAATTGTGGACAATTACCAAAATAACCATCAACAGATTGTTGCCTCGCTCTCGAAGTCGAATTCCAGATTGTGAGCCTCTCCCTCCCTCTCTTTGCTCTCCCAGAGACTAAATCAATACAGATGTTCGGGTATGGTCTTGCAGCAATAATTACTATAACAAGCAAATCATTAGTACCTGAATAGAGTTAGCTTATATAAATACTGCACTGGGTATTACTTTTACTTGCTAATACTCTCATTATAGTTTTGGTCCTTGTTGAGTTAACGTGATGCAATATGAACTGCAAAGCAGTGTTACAGTTAATGCATTTTTGCACTTTCTGTTTAAAAAGAGATATAAAGCCATTTTTATAGATGTAATTATAACCAGACCGATATTATCAGCTGATATCGGCCTCTTGGAGATATGGAGGCAGCAGATTGCCTGATATGGAATGATATCAGTGCACAAAAGATCATTTAGAAATGTTCTCATCTAGTACACTGTGCAGCAGAATGGCTCCAACTTTATTATTTACAATACTCACACAAGTGACTGATAGACTGGCAGCCTGTCCGGGATGTCCCTCGCCCCTTTGCCGTGTGATATGGGATACACTCAGTTTATGTCAGTGACCTTGCAGTTACATTAGCATGCAAAATTAATATAAAGATGATTATTGGATTTTCAGAGCTCTAACTTTTTATGCAATTATTCTCAGAAAAAGGCTGTGCAGTTATACAGAAGCAAAAGGATTAAGGTTACCACTGAGCAGCTGTCATCCAAGCTGAGATACATTTCTTTAAACAAGACATGAGAATTATGACCTCTCATAGCCTGTTTGGACTCTGATCACTCTATTCACATGTTTGTCAGCTTCCTCATCATGACTAATCGAAGGCCAGTTGCATGCATCCCTCATGCATTCATGATTATGGTGCATGAGGGACATGCATGTTTTAACATCCATCTCTGTAGCAGCTCCCAAAGTGGGACATTGCCTGCATTCTGCTGCTGCTCAGGCAAATACAAACAGTGAAGTATTGTGACTGTATCAGACCAGCTGGCTTTGTGTTTGTGAGTTCTGAGGCCTGCAGAGATCATCTGCTCCACACCTCAAGATGTCCTTTATCTGCAAACTATTAGACGCATAATGACTTGCAGCATTTCATTCACCATTTAGCTCTTGAAAGGATATTTTTTATTATTTTTCTTATTGTATTCTAAACCACTCATCTTAAAGGACCACAAAAACATACACAAAAGAAGGACAAGAGATATATGTTGGAAGAGACTGTTTCCAAGACTGTTGGAGCAACAACAACAGGTTGTGGCTGCACAGACAGTACCTATTTACCATTATTGTAAATGAGTTTAGTGTGGGTCTGTTCAGGAGATTTTGTTATAATGGCACTACCAAAAAGAAAACAGTAACACCCAGCTATCCTTGAAAAGAACAGTGAGGTGTACATGCACTGAAACATTTCTGCCTAGCCACTTAGTGATGAGTCTTTATCTTAAGTTACAGTTGATGTGAAGTTTTGCAAAAACTCTCAGTTGCAGATCATTACTCTCTAAGTAGCACTAAATGATAGCATTGCAATTTTAACCTCTGCAATAGCCTTAGAATTTGTTTTAGCAAAATACCCGTCCAATATTGCAAATAAACATACATAATTGCATTGTTCTTTATCCTGTAATTATCCCTACTGTGGCATGTTATGATTTAAGCGTTTATTTTTGACAGACAGCTGCCCCCATATGGAAGCCAAAAGCAGTTTCCCAAAGGCCAGGCAAACCATAGCTAGCTTCATTGTGAGAACAAAGAACCATTGGTATTATTCATAATTAAACTCTTATTGTGTACTCTGCTGAATATTTCCATTCTTCTGCCTCTCTCCTGCTCACTCTCATTTCCCCTCTCGATACTTTGCACCTCGTGCTGGGAACATCTGTCTCGGCGTCAGAGCAGAGCCTGGCTGTGCAGATTGGAGCAGGTAGAGGAGCACATTGTAGCCCAGCTAATGATGAGAGTGTCTGCCCTCTCTCTTGGAGGAGACGCAAGCTGCTGCTTCACGCTCGCTCACTCCACTCATACGCCCAGGGAAACAGATTTCCAAACATATGCAGTATGTTTTTAATCCAGTTGAGCACTTCATTTCCCAGCAAACACAAATAACCTTACGGGACATCCATATCTTATGACAAGGGGGTGGGCGCAAAGGAAGTGAACAATATTCCTTTTTAATGTGATTTTTTTTTTCCTCCCTCCAAAGTTGCTAAGCATGCTCATAACCCAGGTTAACAGTTTGCTTGTTTATGGTTTCACAAACTTTTACGCATAAGTGCCTACTGGCTCCAAGTCCTATGAAGTAACTTTATCCAGTCTAAACTCCACTCGGTGCACCTGTTGTCATCCTTTGTTTAAACCTAAACTGACAGGATAAACACATGTTCTTTGTGGTAAGTATCTTAAAGAATATGAACAGATTGTTGTCAGTAATATAAATATGTGAGCACCTGTTTAAGTGATTGATGACAAGAGTTATGCCAGAATTTAAAGAAAATTTTCAGAAGTTTCAAGATATTGACATAAAATATTTTATTAGATATAGAATTTTACATTTTAGCTTGACTTAGTATAACCCTTATAAAGTTTAAATGCAGATCATTCATCTTTTTTCATAACAATCCAAAGCCTCCTGTGGCTACAAGTCAACAATAGTCCTTAACAGTGAAGCACAGCTGGAGGTGCTTAACGTTTAGAGCATGTGCTCATCCTTGTCAACTACAGCCAGGCAAATGTCAAAGGTGGTATTACAGTCGAGTTCATCTTTTGGAAGTCATTCCCTCTTAAACCTCAGCAGCCTCTCCTCATAGTCTCTCAGCCATTTTAGGATACTAGTGTGTGATACTTGCATTATTTGTCTTGCATGGCCTTTTTCTTTTGCTCATGCATCATATATGTGTCTGCTGTATGCATCTACTTTTGTGTGTGTGCTTGTGTGTGCGTATGTTTGAAAGAAGTTGGAGGAATGCCATCAGGACAAAAGTCAGTGCTTTGTGGAGCGACATGCTGACTTGCCTAGTGCTTTTTTGCATCTCAACAGCTCGTGTCTTAAGTATAAACACCATGAAATAATACATCAATTTGATCTTACTTGCAGTTTATTAACAAACAGGTTCTTCTTCAGTGTGGGCTGCTGCTCTCACTGTTCTCCGCCACCTAAAGGGAGAATTACATAAGAATCCTCCGCTCAGTTGTCAGCTCCATCCCCCGTCCACATACAGCAAACACACAGTCAAGTGCACGCACGGTTATACACACATAATACTGTAGCTGATAATGGACCAAGCCTCTTGCCATCTCTATAACAACTGACCTCCCTGCTGTGGTTGCTGTGGTGAGATGATTGAGGAGGTTTGACTGCATGAAGAACGTGAGCTATGATGGTTTCCTATGAGCAATTGCGAAGGTTGTTTGAGCACCAAGGGAATAATGCAGTGTTTACCCGTGCCCTAATAAGAGGCCAGATTCCTGTTTTTATTGTCATCTGAATTAAGTCTCTTTCTTGGGGAGAAAGCATCCAAATCGCATCTCTTGCACGTTTATTTTATTTAAGCATATACATCTACTGTGTCAGTGTGCTGGATTAATTTCCAGCCCAAGCAATGTCCTGGATATATCACGATTGCTCTCCAAGAAAACAAGGACAACCTGGAAAGCCCTCTTTGATCCATCCTGTCACACTATAGCCTTGAAAGGAAAAAAAAAAGAGCAGATTGGACCTTATCCATGAGAATGCAGTTTAAAAACCAGTAGCTCTGCACACATTAAGGCACTTCTTTTAATATGTGCCCCCTTTCTTCACACCCACGACCATTGTGTATAAAATCCTGTTTTTCCTGAAAAGATTTCTCGTCGCAGCCGCAGACAATGTTCCCCCACACAAGCTGTCGTCTTTGTCATACCCCCACCCTCCACCCTCCACTTCAGTCAGTAAAGCAGGATCTTTGGCAGTCGGCCCCGCGTGCGAATTTGTGCGTTTCAGGGTACAGGTGGGGGGTGGGGTGGTGTGGGGTGAGGTGGGGGATTGACAGAGTCAGCCTACCTGTTCCCCCTGTAACGTGGTCAATTTTGACAGACGTGGAGAGGGGAGGAAAAGCGGGCACAGAAACCACGAAGAGAGGGGCGGGTAAATGAACAAATGTCAGGGTTAGCGGGGGGTTGCTCGGGCCGCAGCCGTGGAAAATGCTTCCTCTTAGGGGTGTCTCCTGGAGAAGGGGAGTGAGGCATGCTGATAAAAACAACTCACTAACAATTATGCTCACCTAAAATAGCCCTTACTTAAGTATATAGCATGCTTGCCAGTTAATTGTACACAAAAACAAAGACTTCACAAAAGACCTCCTGCAGCCAATGTATTTTCTTGTATTTTGGCATGATAATTAAGTGTGACAGCTATGAATGCAAAGTTGGCAGATATTATAGTGGCCTGTCTAAGTCGACATACTGATTATTTGGATTCCAAAAGTTATCCTAACTTTAAAAGTAGAAAAGTGGGGTGTAGTGCAAAGATCTACGGTATATTGTATAATGGATAAATAATTACAACTGGTGCGAAAGCTCAGCGCTCATGTCCTGAAAGTGGTGCGCATGGTATGTCAGGGTTACCAAGGCTTAGTGATGGAATTTTGACAATTATCTGAAGAGGCAGATAGAAAAATAGAACAGCGTCTGGCTCAGTTTTACTGATATTAAATAAATATTGTGCCCGTTTCTGTGAATATAACAATACTTGACAATTACTAACATTGTATAATAAAAGAGCCCTTTCTCTGCAGATTACAGCCCATATCTGGCCTCAACCAAGCAGCTGACTGCAAGGGATTTTAATGACAGTGTTCCTAATATTCTCAGGAGATAATGCTTTTTGTAATGGCAACCGAAAATCCGCCTTCCATAGAATGCATTTACTAGAATCCTCAATTTTATTCTTGTTAGACTTGAATAATTTCAGTATAAATGCTGCATTTCTTCTGAGTTGCTCTCTGAATTTGTTCAACTTGTTCTTATTGATATGCTGTAGGACTAACAAACATAAAATCTACCAAGACCTCTGATTTGTACCATTGACCACTATCATAGCCAAGAGGTTTGTTGCAATGTGGTATTTTTATGCTACACTTGGTGAGAAACCTGTTTACATTCCAGGGTGCTGTATAGTTCACTTCTCTCTGCAGCTCAGTCGGATTCCAAAGCACTGTATAGATTTCTTTCAGCTGATGAAATTAAAAAGACAGCAGTGTGTGTGTGGTGTGCCTTCCAGCAACGCGATTTGCCTGCGAGTTCACGATACGGGTTGAGAGGGGAGTTCCTTTGGGGGGATTAAATAGCTCCCTCTCTTCCTTCCCTCCTCCCCTGCCCTCCATACTTGCAGAACACAAACAGCTTGCAGGGCTGTACAGTACTTGTACAACATGTTTGCCACAGTGCTGCTCACAGGTAACAATAAGCCAAGGTCAGAGGTTAAGAGGGATTGTGGAGCTCGGATTCTTGTGTGTTCCTCTGGCAAACATTGTGCACGCACAGGCACATGAAACAGTGCCCATAGTATAGCTGGGAGAAAGTGAGAGTGAGAGACAGAGAGGATGAGTTGGCTCAGTAGAGAAGGGGGGTATCAGAAGACCAAGACCAGGGCTGGCTTCATGAAGCTATGTTAGGCAGGTCTATAAGGTTAGGAAAGTCATAGTTTGCAGTCTTTTAGGCTGCTCTGATGCCAGTTATGCAGCTGCAAGAAAATAAAAACTGATATTAAAAGAAAGCTTAAAAAGAGCTGTGCTTGATGGTAGCAATTGCACCTGCTCAGAATGGGCACTGTCCTCTCCAAAAAAATGACAGCACTAGATGTTTGTTCAATCCGCTTAAAAGGACCCATGTTTGTGTAATCTTCTTATATGATGAACAAAGGGGAAATGTTCAAAAATGCTTGAATTTGTCTGCTCTTAATGTCCTCCTACAAACAGTCAACGTAGATTTCTTTCAACCTTATAAACACTCTTTCCCTCCACCTGAATGGATATGATGGGGTTTTTAATCAGTGATGCAGAAAGTATTCAAATGTTTTGAGTAAAAGTAGCAATACCACAGTACAAAAAATACTCCATTAGTAGTATTATAGTTGTGCATTTACACTGAAATAAAATGAGTACATATAGCAGAATGTAGGAAAGAAAATAAATCTTGTGGATATTATTATTGTTGTTATTAATAGTTGCATTATTATACTAAAGAGATTACTGAAAAATATCATAGATATTCACATAGGAGAAACTGTAATGTAGATTTTGTTGGACAAGTTATTTTAACATTACTTAACACGTGTTTTGAAGTTGATCAAATACCTTATTTAACAATCAGAAGGATAATTGTGATAGAATACAAAGTGTACTGTCTACTCCTGAAATGTAGTGGGTTACAGCAGCATAAAAATGTGCAGACATCGGAATAATTTTTACCACAGCACTTGATCTCTTGATGCCTTAACCAAAGGGGTAGCAGATCAGGCAACATTTACTGACACATTTTGATATGAGGATTTCATGGTAACAATGTCACATGCTTGGGGGGGGGGGGGTGAGTTGCTGTAGCTTCTTGGAATGAAATTGTTCCAGAAGGATTTCTGTCATTTTCTGTTGAATTAAGCTCACCCATTTACTGTAAGTTTGTAAGATCATAGAGGTGAGCAGCTGATGAACATGGATTTTGAGTCTCTTGGGTTAGCTTTAAACCAGAATGAAAGACTTTGAAACCAGATCTCTGCCTCCATCAATGTCTTTGAATGGGAAGGAGATTATCCATTTAATCTCTTAATCGTGCACACTGTATACATAACTGGTCCTGTGCCTAAAACTTCATCCTGATCAGATCACAGCCACCTTTTGTAGTGATTCCATCTACCCCACAGACTATTTCAGGTGAACGCCGACTCTGTTACACATGTTCCTCTCCGACTGTCAGCATATTACACCCTTGGTGCCCTGTTAAAATGAAACCCAGACCAATGGTGCATAAAATGGAATGTGGAAATATGTAGATTTTAAAGTACAGCTTTTTAAAAATCCCTCATTCCCACAAATGTATTCAGAATAAAGGCAGCTGTTTCATAACATGAATTAGGTTACTGTACATTTTGCACAGTATATTTTCCCCAAAAGTAGGAATTAATAATGAAGATGCTTTTTGGCCTGAAATTGCTATTCAAACAATTATGTACTTAGTTTCTTCCAACAAATGCATTCCACATTATTGTTTTGCCTCATAGCAAAGCACCTAAAAGACTAAAACCTTTCATTCCAGCAAAGGCCGCTATTGGTCACCGTCAATAAAAGCATAAAAGCATTTATTTCCCACGTTTGTCAAATTAACAGCATACTCCATCTCCCATAGGACTTGTAAGGTTCATTAACCTTTCTGTGAAGTGGGACAGGTTTCCAGCAGTTACCATAACCTCTGTCTCGCTCCTGCTTCAATTATAATAGAAGAATTAAACATCCAGTGATTCAAAACAGTAATGCTGCCTCTTAAATCCCTTTGTACCAGCTCTCAGTTGTTAATGACTAAAGACACAGAATGAACTGTGGCGTTATCAACAGATGTAACTGTGGACAGAAGCAAATCAAATGGCTACTTTGAACAGAGAGATTACTGACTCTACATGTACAGTTTTTGTTTCATAGCCAGAATTTACTCTTTCTAAAAAAAATTTTTTTTTAATGATATGTCGACTTTATTTTGTGTGAATATTGTAAATTTGGCTTAATGGTACATAAATTTAATCGAAATACTTTGTTATCACTGTATGGAAATACTGGTGGCGATTCATTAGTTTATTAATGATTGTAAATTGTAGGCTGCTTCGCCAAAGTTTTCCCGTGGAGCTACACCTTGGCCCCCTCCAAAGTCAAAAGAACAACCTGACCTTGAACTAATTAAGCGGTCAATTACACGCCTGTTGATCTCTTTTAATTTCTTAATAATTACATTAACTGTGTGGGAAAAGAGTTCGTTTTCTTGTCCACCTACTCCTCCTTCATCCTCCTCTCCCTCTGACTCCCTTCCTCCTACTTCATGTGCAAACCCACAAGGTTTTTGATACTCATTTATTTTGTGTCATTGTTCACACCTCAAAAACTGTTTTAATTCGATGCCACTGACTTTTGAATACGCTTAAACCTCCTCCTCTGCCCCTTACGTCTCCCCCGTGCCTTTATGTATTAATCAAATTCACCATGTGCCTCGATGTATTTGTAGGCATACAGCTCTATTATAATCTCTCCATCTACCATCTCCATGGATTTCCAGTCTTGCCAGCAGAAACCAGTGTAGCCATGAAGCACGGAGGCCTCGTGCTTGTGCGGGCATGTCTTCTGATGCTTCTTGTAGGCAAGCTCAAGCTGGGATTTTCCAGTGCCACCCCCGTCAGTGGGAAGCCCTATATGGGGACATGTCAGCGCCTTGTTTGCTTGTTGTGCTGATGAAGCTGGGGGTGGGGCGAGTGGGCAGCCTTGTTCTGGTTCCAGGATTCCCTTCAAATGAGTCAGCCAGCCCCCACTCAAACCGACTGTTACCTTGGGAACTCAAGCTTGGGCTTCCCTCAACAGTACTAAAGTACAGACTAATCAGCACCCATACTTGCTAACACACACGCAGTAGGTGTAAGGGAAGCAGCACCCAGGTTGGATAAAATTAGCTTATTAAAGCTCTCTTTGGCCTGTACTTTGTCCTGTTGGGCCCAATCTGCTCTTTGAGTTTGAGACCAGTGCGGCCACTTTGTAATGTATGCAGATTAGACTGAATAGATGAGCGTGATAATGAGTTTGGGTGGCTAGTTTCTTAAGTCAGTGATTTGAGTAATAGCATCTCATCCTACTAATGAGCATTACCAAAAGAGTGTAGGTTTAGCATGTCACAGTGTGTCAGGTGATGTCAGTGGTGGCTGGAGTTCACTTAATAACTGGACTGTTTATGTTTCCATCTTAGGTTCATTACAAAAAACCAATGAGTTTCTTTACTGAAGTTATTAGTCCAGCAAGCTATTGTTAAGTGGGTTAATTTGTGGATGCACTGAAGCAGATCAAGGGTGACTCCCCCACTCACCCTTTCCTGCAGAGGCCAATCCACCTTCCTCAACTAATCACCATTAGATTTTTCTACCAACCATCTACCCCAGAATCCAAACACACAGGCCCAAATACCATTTAAAAATGCTTTGATTCAATATATTTTTAAGGGAAATATAGCTGTTTATGATTACTCACATTATTCTTGATAATTTATTTATGTTAAATGGCCAATAAAGCATTGTTTATGTGTAACCTATTTTATTTTATAAGGTACAATTTACCACTCATGCATTTTCTGTATTTTGAAGGTGCACTGAACTGCTTCCCTAACTGTGCAAAGATGGCCAGTGATGGTGAACTAGTACCAGCTCAGCCAATAAGTAAAGGTTGCTCACCATAAAATCAAAGTTGATAGCAGCTCTCAGGTCATGCAGCACTGTGCTTTGCCAAAGCCTGTTTGTTGGCCATCTTGAGTATATATTTTATATTGAACACACTCTTTGCACACCCTAGGTTGTGGGAAATGTCATTTCAGTTCTCTGCCTGTCTTGTACGTTCTGCAGCAATTGACAATAAAAGTTGAGTTGAGTTGATCTTAAGCAATATGAAAGTATCTAGTCCTAGTGAATAGTGGTGTACATTTGGTTTGCAGTGTAGTTGATGATGAAGCAATCTGTTAGCTATGAAGCTATTCGTCAGCATCAGTTACCTCATTTTGTATTGTAATAGAAATCATGAAGCAAAAGGTAACTCTGTGAAGTCTCTTGTCATGCAGCTAGCTCCACAGATACATAGTCAGGGCTCTAGCAAGCTATAAAATACAGTAACCAGTAAAAAAAAAAAGTGTTTTCCCACTTTCCACCAGCAAGTTAAAGTTGTTTACCTGAGCTGCTAATGAATCGCTGCTGTCCATGTGACAAACACAATGCGCTCCCTAGGGCTTATTAAAGTCACAGTACCCTGCTGGTTTTCCAACTATGAAAAGTTCACTGTGCATTATTAGTAAGATAATACAGCCCCAGTACAGCTGAAAATGAGTAAAAATAAGACAGTATAGGTGGCATGTGTTCTCCAGGTTCTGGTTGGTAGAAAGGTGGTCCCTCATGATGGCCCTTCTCATCTTCTCATCAGAGGTGTTGGTGCGAGCTCGTAATATCTAGTTAACTTGTGTTAAACCCAACAGACAGTAACTAACACTTCTGAGGTCTTTGAGGTCTACCTGGCAAAACAAGGCTGATGTTGGGAGTCTTAGGAGACCCTCCACCCAACTCTGAATAATCTTTAAGGTGTCCTTGTATTGAGGGATCCTTAAAGAGCAGTAATGAAATTATAAGCCTTCATCTGAAGTTGCATCCACTCTACTGGAAGTACTCACTGTGTGGTTTAGGTAAAAGAGCTACCTGGATAGAGCATGCAGGCAACAGAAAACATGATGCCCACTCACTGGTGGTGAGTGCACTAGACTGCTAGCTGCTGTCAGGTAAGATCAGGAAAATTTCAGGGATGCAGTGCATGTGTGATAACAGCTTAGTGATCTGTGTCTCAGGTGGCCTAAATAGTAGCATGAGTTAACAGATGAATCTGTCATCTATCAGGTAACCAGTTTTACAGCAGTATGTGAACTTTTGCCCCCAACTTCTTCAGGAGCTCATCAGTCTCTCTGTCATAGTGATTAGAAAGAATGGCACAGTCACAACACGGGTGAAATGACAAACCCTTTACAGGTCAGTCTTGAGGATAGACTGACAGTTGAATCCTGAGTGGTACCCCAGACTGTAACCCATAGTGGCCTTTAATTGTCTAAAGTTAATGAGATCTGATCAGCCATAATCCAGAACGTGTGGTTGTAGAGTATTTGGTTGGCACCATATTCTTGAAACTGAAGTAAAGATGAGGTAAAGCAGTAGTGTAATGCAAGTGCTCCTTATTCCAGCTTAAAGTCTGGCGTGGGGCCTGGACAGGTTTGGCAGAGATAGCGCAACCCATCTGAGATTAAGTAACAACCTTTAGAAAACTGGCAACTTTTTCCACAGTGCTGACAAACTGTTGGCTGGCTGTCAGTGTTTGCCAAGGTTTGGTGCCCAGTATTGATCACATCTGAGCTTTTATGCAGGAGCGTGACACTAGATGGTGTCACAATTGGTGGCCAAAGTTAGTGGCTGAAAGATTATTTCCACACCCTATTTGAGAATCAGGTCATCAAAAGGTATCATGAACCCAGCTGTTTATGTGTCGTAATCATCCAGTATCAGTGCTCAAGGCGAAAGTTAAAAGGGCATTTCAAGGGAGACAGATCATCATGAGTAAAGATACCGGAAAGTAGATATACTGGAGAAACCCTGTGGAGTTAAGCAAGAGGCAAGCCACAAGTTTGAACTTGCACATATACGCGGCATTTACCTGACTGATGTGAGTGCTGCTGATAAAAACAACAACGTGCACAGGAGGTCCTGCCTCTGACTGCATCACTGCTTGAATTGTCCCTGTGTATTTTGGGACATAATAGAAAAGGTTTTTTAAAAAAAATGAATCCAGAGTCACTAAGTATTCTTATTTACTGTATAATTTTCTTAATATTTTGGCTGCAAAATGTTGCCTATTTTGCTACTTAACTCAGAGTCATTTTGAACATAAATTTTATGCGTTTTCCCTGTGCCTGGATTACATGTTCCGTAGTTGAGCAGTGATGCGATTTTCTGTATTTAACCTGTAAACCGAAAGGTTCCTTGTGAGGCACAGACTTTTAATTCACAATAACCCTGCAAATGAATGGGCTGATTACTGAGGCGAAGATGAGGAGGTAGTCATAAGCACTTGGCTTGAGTGGAATCGGCAAGGGGGGAGGAGGGGAGGGGTGGCTGTGGCAGTACAAGTCCAGCCTCAGAAATAGAGCTGTGAACACCATCTGTCATGCTCTCTCTCCCCGTCTGTTAGCCTGACTGCAAGTAAAAGGGAGAATGATGCTCTCAGAACTGCATTAGAAGGACGTGGGTGCTGATTGTCGTAGGTGTGGGTTTACAGGGTGTGCAAGGGAGGGGGAAGTGGTGGATCTACAAGGAGGTGCATGAGTAACTCTTGCTGACAAAGGGAAGCACTCACCCACATAGAAAAGGAGAAGGGTTGTTGGGCAAGTGGGTATTCCTGCTGAAACCGCACCCCTACACCCACCTACCACCTTTTTGTGGACTCCTACCTATTGGCTCATGTCAGAGGATTCCTAGCGGAAGTTATGTAGACGCATTATACAAACACACAGCCCGTCTTCTGCCCTAAGATCGAGAGAAGTTAGAAATTCATATATACCATTAAGCTTACTTTCATAAAGTGAGAAATTTCACCTTGATGACACCTGCAGTTGTTTATAGCCGTTTTTAGACAAACGGGAGATGCTCGGAGGTCCCATCTACTATTGTTTTTAAGAATTTTATGGTGGTAATGATACTGTATCAACTCTGAACTAATTCTGATTCATTTTATGGATTGTGATAAATAAACTGGTTGGTGGTTAGAGTGTCAGGCTATTACGTGACCCACAGAAAAAGCTCTGCTGCATAGCTTTTTCTAGATTATCAGAATTATTCATTGCTCACATTGTGTAGGTTGTTTGGGATCCTTTCTGCCTTTGTTTGAGTCAGAGTGTGAAATAGTCAGTAAAACATGAAGGCAAGCCATGCCACGATGAATGTAACACCACAGCTGGGCGCACATAAGTTAGACGTGGTGTCTTAAGACATGACTGGCTTCCTACGTTTAATGAGCAGAGACGAGCGAGAAGAAAATCTTAAGTGAATGTTGTTTTTTTAAGATCTGGAATTAACTGTGGTTTATACTCACTGATACTGAACTTAATGATTTTTAGCTCGGCCGTTTTGTAGAAAAAGTCGAAGTATTGTCAAAGCCTGTAACGGCACTTTGACCCCCACCCCTGCCCCTTCCCCCGTGTTACGAATCCAAAACAGCCGCGCATTGGCACCCGCTCAGCGGTGCTCTTGTTCATATTTGGTAAACTATATGATGAATCTAAATTTTCATCTTTGTGTGTACAGTGCCGTTCGCCGTGATGGTCCCTCACAGGCGGCTCAGAGGTCAGGGTCAGCTTTCCAACAGCTTGTAGGGACTGTCTTTTTTTAAGTGCAAGTTCCAAGGGCATGTGTTTCCTTCTCTGGTGTCTTGAACTTGGGCCTTCCATTTCATGGGGGGGTTCCCACTATTTACTACGTAGCCTCGCTGTCACAATCATATCAGTAACCAAAAATATATAGCTTAAATTAAGATTTCCCTTTTCACAGTTGCATCAACTTGTACATCTCTTTGTCTCTGTTACTTTAAACAGCAGTCAAACACCAGTGCATGCGGCACTAGCAGAATATAGTTGTTGATGTTGTTTGGAATTACATGTATATGATAAGAGTGAAAAAAGAGATCGAACAATACAAAGACCAAATCTTCCCTATTTAGGTGTCATGTCTTCAGTCCCACTGCTGTTCTTTGTTTACTGTTTTTAGTGTATACCAGGAGTAATGCCCCAGTTAGTTCTAATGTCTCCACTTGATAGATTTAAGCACCCTCTTGCTTCAGCATAAATCATGTTGACACTTTCAGTTTTTATCTCTGTCAGTTGCTGGTGTTCCCACATTGCTCAGTGTGTGATTCACTATCACAGCTAGAATGGGTATTCCCGTCATATGAGGATTCAAGACCTAAGCATTGCTTAGAATGTCTCGAATATAATATAACTCGAATCTTCGAGTAAAGTGAATTAACTCAATCCAGGTAATTCATGACATGCTTTGTTTATTTCGTTATATTTTATAAAAAGAAAAAGTTAATTTGTTCAATTTCAAGTGAAATTGTTAGTTTGCTTAATTACTTTGGCGTGCTAAAATAACATTATTTTTTATGAAATTTGCTGGCAGGAATTTATAATATTTGCCTTTACAATGATTTATAGTACTTAGATTAATACTTTTCATACAACTGCTTTTAATTATTGGATTCTTCTGTGTCTTTTTAATGGTAGAATTGTAGATGATCCTATTAGAATTTTCTTCAATATATACTCACAGTACACTTTATTAGGTACACCTTGCTAATGCCAGGTTTGACCCCCTTTTGCCCTTAATTTTTGGTGGCATAGGTTCAACAAGGTGCTGGAAATATTCCTCACAAATTTTTGGTCTATATTGACATGATAGCAGCCTCCTTTGTGAAATGGTGTATTACCATGCTGGAAGTAACTATCAGAAGGACATAGGTCAACTATCAGAAGGACATAGGTCATAAAGAGATGGACATGGTCGGCAGCAGTACCCAGCATTTAAATTATGCTCAGTTGGTATCAAGGGGCCCAAAGTGTCCCAAGAAAATATCCCCCACACCATCACACCACCAGCCTGAACCACTGATACAAGGTTTGATGGATCCATGTGATCGTGTTTATGCCAAATTATGACCCTACCATCCGAATGTCGCAGCAGAAATTGAGACTTAGACCAGACAGTGTTTTTCCAGTGTTCTGTTTTCCAATTTTGGACAACAGAAGATTTAGGCAGTGCAAATTGTAGTTTCAGTTGCCTGTTCTGGCAGAAGCTGGCAGGAGTAGCAGCCGTTGTTGTCTTCTGCTGCTGTAGCCCATCTGGTTCAAGGTTTGACGTGAGATGGTCTTCTGCATATTTTGGTTGTAACTACTGGTTATTTGAGTTACTGTTGCCTTCCTATCAGCTTGAAGCAGTCTGCCCATTCTCCTCTGACCTCTGGCATCAGCAAGGCATTTTTACCCACTGGATATTTTCTCTCTTTCAGATCATTCTCTGTAAACCCTAGAAACGGTTGTGTGGGAAAATCCCAGTAGATCAGCAATTTCTGAAAAATCCAGACCAGCCAGTCTGGCACCAACAACCATCCCATGTTCAAAAATTCTGATGCTCAGTTTAAACTTCAGCAAGGCAACTTGAATATGTGATTGGCTGATCAGGTATTTGCTTTAATGAGCAGTTGAATGGGTATACCTAACAAGGTGGCAAGGGTGATTATATAATATACAATACTATGGATATGTTAGTATGAAACTTTAATACCTATCAAATAAGTAGTGGTACAAATATTATATAAATATGCATGCAAAATAATCCATATTGCATATTGGCCAGAAAGTTGGGTGGTATCTGTGTTTATAGAAGAATAGAAGAGTCTCATGAACATAGACTTTTAAAAATGTAAATGAGAAATCACTTACCGAGACACAGTGATAGTGTTAGTCTTGCACAGAAAATGAAGCCATTTCTAGTTTCTTTCAACTTTCAGCTGCTGAAATAGCTCAACAGTTAAAACACTGACATATTAGCTGTGAGCACTCCATTAGGCTTTTTTTTTTTGTAAAGATACTCATTTTAATGCTATGCTGGTTTTCAACATAGTGCTCCAAACTGAACTAATTTCTTATATAAACAGCTAATAATAGAGGATCTATGCACGTTTGTTTTTAATGAATAAGCTGCATTGTTCACATTTGCTTTATGGTCGAGCATATAGGAAACAGCTGAAAGCAACCATTTTCTCTGACATCTGCATTATGCAATGTGTCTTTTATCTTCAGCTTGAGGTCAAAAAACAATCCAAAAATACAACTGCTGGTGAACATAGATTTTGTACAGCAAACGCATTGCACTGTTTATTCCCTGGGTATGTGTTTGAGGAAATAGAAAGAAGAGAAAGAAAGAGGTATATAGTGTTTACACACAATTTATGTATATATGTTACAAGGACATATCAAAACACTTTATTACACAAGTCATTAAACCCTTTTTTAAAATATCTTTACTTATAGATCTGTTGTACTTTCTTCATTATATCCATCAAATCACTTTAGTTATTTTATATTTATTGTCTGTATTAGCATAGTTAAGTTTAAGCTTTTTCTGCACATTCACTGCAGCCTAAAACTTTTCTAGACATTATCTGGTGCAAATATTCAACGCAGTTGGAAGGGACAATAAACACTCTTTAATCTGCTAGATCCCAGTAGTACAAAGTCTGTGTGGTGCCTGTGTGATAACAGTGCAGGTAACAGTCTGTGAGTTCACAGATAGTAAGTAGGAATCATATGTTCTGGCAGATCCCTCTTCTAAATGAACCGGAGCATTTCAAGTAGTAAGACCAGAGCTGAGGCAGACTATCTCCTGCTGCGTGCTACTGTTAGAAAGGGCAACTTCAAACGACCCGACTCTCTTCAGAGTTCAGGTGTGAAAAAAGCTTCAGAGTATAAAGTCTTGGATGTCCTGCCTCAGTGTGTCATCCTATCTTAGGGTATCTTGGTCAGTAAAGTAATGTTATGCTTGTTTGCATTACAGAAAGGTTTGTTTTGTTTTGTTTTTCTGTATCTGTTAGAGCTTTATAAGGAGCATTCAAAGCCACTTAGCACACCAGTGAATCACAGCTTTGGATTGTTTCTCCATCAGCCCATCAAGAAAATCATTTTACAGTGAAATTTATTAATCAGGTTAAACAGATCCAAAGTCCACCCTGATAAGTAGTGCTGGTCTCGTTTGAATTATAGTTTTAAGTTTTCAGTATTTTTGTCCATACCTGAAAAAGAAAAGGATTTAAATGGGATTTTTTTTGTTGCTGTTGTTTGTTTTTAATTATATGAAGTACTGCAAGAATGAAATGCTACACATACTAGAACCCATACCTTGAAATGGGGGTTTCTTAATAATCATTATTAACACAGAACGCAGCTGTCAGTCATTCAGCGATGCTAACTTTTAATGCTTTGTGTCACACCCCATAACAAAGTCCCTGAGGGACGCCGCCCACCATGTGAGAATGTTCCGTAGGTTACTGTGAGTAAGTCCGTCACTCCCCAGTGAACGTGAGGATCAGCGACCACAACACCACCCTTGCCCTTTTCACAACTACTGTGATAGCAGCTCTGCTCTGCACAGATAAATCATTCCAACCCGTAAACTACCTTTCTTTCTTGTGAATAACAATATATGTGATTGTGTGGTACATCTGCATGTTATTGACTTATCTTTCATTATTTGGTTAAATTTCAATATTTTATTCATTTGCTGTTGTTTATACTCTATGTATTATAATGAAATTAAAAGGGCACAGGGTGCCTGAGAGGATGAGTGAGAACTGAGCATTAAGATGTGGGAAAATGTTGCACGTTCAAATGTTGACTACCTGTTGCTATGGCAATGGGTTTGGATCCTGCAGGCTGCAGGACGCTTGCTATTTCTAAATAAAGCTTTTTTTTTTCTCTCACTGATCGGATGAAGATACTCACAGTTGAAACTAATCTTCTGAATTTGATCATCTGTGTAAACACTCCTATGCTTGTTGTTATTCCTAAACAGAAGTTACAGGATTATAGATAAGAACATATGCACAATACAGGATGCATGCTTCAAAACTGCTAAAATCCTTCCTGAAAAGAGTAATATTTGAGACTGATAGTAATATGCTAAAGTTGTTAGTGTACCTCAGTCATTCTGATATAGACCTACACACTGCTACACACTGTGCTAATAACTGTAGTTTTAGGATTTTAATTGGCATTAAGAACCGTTACCATCATTCTCAATGGACATTTCATCTACTGCCAAGTGAAAGCTGCAGTGTTTAAGAAAAAAAGAAATAAGTCAAACTCTGGTTGGGCCACTTTAACAGTCCTCTGTCCCACATATGACTAAAAGAGCAAAATAAAACTGTTCATTTCCTTGTCAGGAAACCTGGATAGGTATTCAAAGTGTTTATTATGGTGCTGAAAAAAATGTATTCCCTTCAAAAAAAGATCTCATCATAATCTGGATGTACCATCCCCAAAATGGAAATTAAACTTTCTGTTTTTGTTTTTGTTCTTCTGTTTTATGTTCTTTTGCTGTGAGCTGGTTTAATCATTTGCCTTGCTGGCCTACTAGAGTCTTTATTCTGTTTGGTTATGTTTTGTTATTAAATTGAAACTTAAATTTCATTGGGGAGATTGGAAAAAGAAGCTTTGTCCTTCGTGTCTTTTGTCCATGCTTGCTGCTTCTTAACCCAGTACCCCTGTCAGCCTGTAGGGGGAGCCTGTGTGTGGCGAAAAAAAGAAGACAGAAATACAGTAGGTGCTGAGACCACATACTCCATGTCTGTGATGGGGACTTCCACGCTTACCTCAAGTGGGTTTTGGGCCATTTCACAGACAGCATATTTAGTCCCTTTCCACCCACTCAAGGATGCAGCCGTCTTGCAGTAAATAGCCAAGTATATTAAACAAACGTGCCTGTGTGCAATTTGCAGTGAGAAGTGACTGACTGTGTGCTTCCTGGGGCTGAGGGAGTTTAACCTGACAAATATACAGTAGAAAATGCTTATGAAAATATCTGCACTTCACATTGGGCTACATGATATCGGTTTCTAGGCAACAAGAAGTTAATATACAATTAATAATATGGGAAATTAGAAATCTTCTCAGTGGTTTCATTTGCTTGGGAACTGTTTTTTGTCGGAAAATCGTCTCTTGTCTTTTGATGTTAATACAGCTGGTCTTTTTATATATTTAATTTTGACAAATTTTAATCAGCAATGTGGATGCAAGCCCCCAGTAGAGTTTGCAGAGAGGTTTTTTTTTTTTTAATTACCATTATCTTTCCAATAATCATCAAAATATCAGTGTTGGATCTATACTTGCTTTTACCTCTTGTTTTTTTTATTAAATATGTTTAATTTCGTTACGTTTCAGCAGGATACATTATTACGACATTGGCTTGAAATAAATTAAATGGCCAGCCTTTGTGGTTATAAAGACTGGGCTAAGTGAATGTAGAACATTTGCCTGTGGGAACACAAAACTAAAGGATAGTTGCTTTATTGTTTGTTTTGTCTTTGTTATCAAATCTAGGTTTGTCACAAGACAAACAGGCCATGCTTCATAATTTGCTGGACTAACTTAGTGTTTTAAATTCCAGGGCAGTGCACTCAAGAAAGGACAAATAGAAGGAACAAACCTCACTGGTAAGTAAGGTCTTCTATTGACTATTCATTGTGTAACCTATGTTCCTGGTGTCATTACTCCCAGGTTTAATTTGATTCCAAAAAGTTGATTTCACTCATTGATTGTGTGTAGGCTGTGCTGTTTGCACTGGTAAATATTATATATAATTAGTTGGAACAATTCCATATTATTATTTGGACTTCTAGAATTAAGTTTTACTATAATTTATGCAAAAGTATTTCATTATCACTTAGAGGATTTTTTTTTCAACCTTTAAGTTGCCCTTTTGTGACCCCTCTCCTCAGAGTAAATTTAATTCCTGCCCACTATTGCGAGTTTAAAGGGCTTAAAAAGTGCAACAGTGCTTCCACACACACACACATAAACATGCCGCCATCATCCTCCCCCGTGGAGCTGGTTATGTTTACTGTCTTGCAGTGTTGGTGATGATTAAAGAGGATTTATCCAAAGAAAATTTGTAGCCAGTTTATTACCCACAACCCAGACTGACTAAAGAATGCTCAGAATTCAGAGTTACAATTTTATGGCTGTACAGCTCCCTTTGGTTTAAATAATCCACGTGGATTTTGTGTGCAGTGAAAAGAATTGGGATGTCAAAGATTTAGCCCACACTTAGAGTAAATTGCTATAAAACGTCATTCCCCACTCTCAGCCCTCTTGATTCTGATTCTTTCGATACAGATTATAATCCACCAGCCCCACCACAGAAGTCTGGGTTTCACCGCTACCAGTTTATGTTGTTTGAGCAGCCTCCAGGCACACTGGTGTCACTCACCAAGGAGGAGAAGGCATCCCGCGGTAATAACTCCACTCACCAGCTTCTTCAGTCTGCTACACTGTTTTCCACTGCAGTATCATCTATCATATACCAATGGCCAATGCTGGCCAGTTGCCAGCAGCTATCTGTTGAATCAGCAATGAAAAGTTCACAGCAAGGAATCGAATCCCAATAGTTCATTTCACATTATAGGTTTTTGTGGTTTTAGGAAAGCATTTTTGTAACACGCAGTAAGAAATTGTGTCATTTTACAATATTAAATTGATTTAGGTATTGCCTGATTTGCTTTAGAGGGCGTAATCTTTAATTTAGGGTCTAATATTTCCACATTAGGCTGTGCAACTACTGAAATTTCTGTTATGATTCAATTTTTTTTATTATTATAAACACCATCTTTGAGTCTTTGTTTCACTTGCTGGCTTTGTTTTGTCAGGACACATGTCATTCTGCATAATTCACAATTAGGAGATTTTAATCAAAGCGTTCAGAGTTGCTTTAGGAAGATAATTTTCTCCAGTGCTTGAACTTAACAAGGGAAATGTTAATGAGGTTAGCGAGTAAGTCTGCTGCAGCGTTAATGCCTGCGGGGTCAAGACGAGTATTATTGGCTCCCACGCACACCTGCACGAGTCTGCCTGACCACGTCTTGTTAACCTCCGCCAAACCTAAAATCCCTCTCAACTACGTCACATACTCTCACACGATTTTAGTTTTAACCTTGATTATCTGTGATATTATTCCCATATTTTTTGTTGTTTTTGTGCATGTGTCGCTCAAAGTCAACCTTGTTTGTCTTGCAGAGTTATTGTTTTGTTTACACTTTGGATTTTTATACTTTTCCATCCCCCTGAAGTCTGTGTGGGAAGGTGGGCTGCAGCACTTGGATGCACACTACAGCACCTCGCAGGAGGCGTGTCTCTCTGTCTATTCGAGTCAGGTCACAGCCAGTGATTTGAGGGGAGATCAGGGCGGTTTGAGACTTCAAGCACTGCGGCCGTGAACAAGTGGAGCTGCCAGTCTCTGCTGTTTGAAGTTTTGACAGCTTTGTCAGCAAACAATCCGGGCACATTAGGCTGAAGTCTGTTTGATGTTGAAACCTTTGGAAAAAGAAATGTCAAAAGAGATGTACTTTGTAGTATTTTACTTATTCAACTCACTTAGGGGAGGTTGAGATGAACTCTTATCACGTTGTTGGGGCATTCACTATGTCACAGCTGGTTAAGTTGACGAAATAATAGCATGAATAACAGTTTACTATTTAGAATATTGTGCAAAATAAACTGCTCCGATACAGAAGTTGCCCCAACATTATGAAGCATTTGAATTGAGTGGATCCACCCATCCTTAATCGACTGGATGAGTTTAACTCCAGCTGTAAGACTTCCTCTGTCCTGCAAGCGGCTCTCTCGATACAAGGGAAATGAAATTAAGAAATTCTCGCTTGGATAATCACATGCTTCATTTGATGGGTCAGTACTGGAGAAAATAATATGTCAAGAGAATAGATAATTGACAATAGTGTTTTACAGATTAAGAATAAAAGTCTAGTCATGGTGTATGAGTAGAAAAACTGTTTGATCCAAGTGGTAAATCTTGGGCTGTCTTCTCTGGTTTACCTGCTTCATTATTGTTGGCCAATTGTCCTTGAGCTCGTTATTCCCGTACAGACAAGACGAACGGAGGGAATCCCATATCTCCCCACCTCCTCCGTTAAGTATGTTCACTTATTAGCGTCTGTCCTCCCTCCATGTGGTATGACACAGAGAGAATTTTTCAAAGCCCATGACATTAATTGATGTGATTTGCAAAGGGAGAGCATTTAGTCGTGGGTGGAAGACTCCTAATGATCGTTTTCCACTTCCAGTGGTGCAGTCATTGACTCAATTTTGTCTCAAATTTGTTGTCTTTTTTCTTTTCATCTCTGGCCATCACTTTAGTTATAAAGGGGGTGAACAATTAGAGGTGGAGCAGGGCTGTTGGGAGGAGCCGTGGGAGTCTGCAGTGCCTCCTGTGTTAAGGTTATGAATGTGGGTCATTGAACTGATGGAGACAGCTGGTTTGTTACACAAGGAACTACAGGGGGGCTGCGCTCTTGGCACGGGGCACAGGGGCATCATCATAGGGAATCCCCATTGCTCTGTCTGTCCCTGACTGGAGGCTGCCCCTGTGCCAGGGTTGTGAGGGAGGGCGGCAGGCGTGGGCACTCAGACCCTTGTGATACTTGTCAGCCGCTTGGCAAGCCCTTAATATGTCCTGCTACTGTTTGGTGCAGACGAGTGAGTTTGTCAAGGGAAACAGTGTTACAATGCCGGCAGGGAAACCCCAAGGCCTTGAGAGAAGCCATCTAGTGATGTTCCAGCCTACATGTTAGTTTGCACATACGCCGTTCACACGTCGAGCACTCCATGTCCTGACTTGAACCTCAGCAGCTGCTCTAAACCGATCAGAAGCAAAAACTGTGATGAGCAAAAGAAGAAGATAAGAATTAAAACATTCTTATCCATTGTTTTCTTTTTTTTTTTTTCCTGAAAAATTGTTAGGAAGGTGATGATCATGTTGTGTGAATGAATGGATCACAGTGACATTAGCTGTTGGTTTGTACACATTGCCTATCTTGCCTCCTAGAGACCCTACTGCCAGCTCAGCACACTCCACAGTAATTGAAGCCATTTGCAATGTTGCAGTGTGGTAATGGGCAGATCCATGTCTACCACCCACCCACAGCCTCTACCATTAATCAGAGCTGCGTGGAGTCAAGAGAGCCAGGATTTGGTTGCTACAGCAGGCCTGAGTTTCAGCCAGGAGTCGGCTGCCTTAAAGGAACACTTTAACGTGTTGAATTTTGGCTGGTTGTGTTTTTGTTTTTTGTTTTTTTTCACAGAGTCTTGACAGGCTTGCAGTAAAAGTTAAAGTGTGTTGACTTTTCCTCAACTTCCCTCATCCATGAACCTTTGTAGTATTTTTAAAATGGGTTACATCCAGCTGACACAATAATTTGTTAATTAATCAGTTAGTTAATAATTTTTAAAAAATCATTAAGAATATCTGCTAGTTCCAATTTCCTTTGGGATTAGTCAAAAAAATAATCACATAATAACTAATGATGAAAATCAAGCAGGACACTTAAAAATGAGGATTTTTGAGGAATTTAATCAAATTTAATAAAAGACAATAAAGCTGTGTTGTAGCCACGACAGTACACAGTGCTTCATAATATGGATGTTGCCTCAAAGGAGCTGCAGACTTTTAAAGCATGGATCCTTAATGCACATCTTAAACTCAGCAGCACAGTAGATCTATTCAGTCACCACAGTTTGAAGGTGGGCAGCAAAAATTAGTGTCACCAATGCAGCACCTGAACAAATGTGAAATATGGTAACAGTCTCTGCTTCAGACATTTGTATGGGAATTTTTCATAATTTTCATCAAATGTTTTGCAAGGTCAGAGAGACCAAATTCTAAGGCAACAAATCTGAAGAAATGTTCCAGAGATATTCCATTCACAAGAATAGTGGACTATTCTGACAAATCATTCTTTGACTCATCTGTTAAGCAAATGCTCGTCATTATCTGGTCCTGCCTCTCCAGTGTAAAGAGTTGTCGCTTTTCTGTTTTATATAATTGGAAACTCAATATTTCCAGCATATATAGAAACAGAGTAGCCAAATATAATTCAATAATTCCCCTTAAGATCGAACAGCTTTTGCTGTTGCTGTGTTCATGGTAAGCTCTGACACACATTGACCCTGGTTAAGTATCCCTGAGTGAGACACATCTTTGCTCCTGAAGGACTGTTCTGTGGCTGACCTCCGACCTCTGACAGACACATGAAATTATGGTCGCATTTTGCTTTAATATAGCTATGAATCCTATGTGAAGAGCTCTTAGCCCGATATGGTTCCTCTGACACTACTGCAAAGCAGCATCACTTGGTTTTTAGTATTTCTGAGACAGCGTAAGAGGTTTAACAGGGACACCGCCCACACCACTAAATGTAGCAGTTCTGTGTCACCTCACAGCAGTCCTGATCTTTCTGCCATACCCAGACGTGGAAGCAAGGTGGAAACAAAAGGAGAGGCAGGAAGACTTTAACATCGCCCTCAGGTCCCACACTATCTGTCCTTTCCATGAACACGCAGATGGGAGAGGCGGAAACACGTCTCGGCACTACAAACAGACACCAGCCTATTTTAAGGTCACTCGCAAGTCTAGGCATTCGCGGGGTACCAGCCAGTGTGATAGCACTAGATATTCTGAATTTGCCTCATTTTGGATTTTGCCCAATGATTGCACAGCTTTAGATGGGATTATGTGGGTAAAGCCTTACAAGCAGCGTCTGGTTTTGACACTCTATTTGATCATCATAACGCTACAATAAAACAATCATCAGTATGACATTCTGTATTAGAGGAAACGTTGCCTACTATGACCAGACAGCAGGTTTTCCCTATGAATAAGGGAAGGTGAAAGTTTGAATATTAAAGCGTGTCTGTCCTTAGAGTCATCTCTGCCACATGACTCAACAACTATATCCCTGTATTTTTTAAAGTGGTGCCTCTATGGGTGTGAGGAATTTTGTTGTGGAGGGGATCTGCAGAGGCGGTGCATTATCTGTGACTGAAGCACAGGCCAGAGGGGGCACTGGGGCATGCCCTGTCATACAGATGGGTCACTTGACTCCATTGCCCTCACTTGATTATTGGAGACCTTGTCCAGGCAACTCTCATTTATGGAGACGACCTGGCAAGATTCAGGTACTCATCTGCTCATCTCCCAGTTATTATTCATCATCTTCCCCCAGCTGAGCTCAGAACTTGACCTCAAGTTGCAGACACTTTGAGGTGTCAATCTTATAAGCTAAACCAAATCAGTGAGAATCAGGAAAAACAGTTGTGTAATAATTTGGCACTGGTGTCATTATAGCTTTAAAACCTTATATTTGAATGTGGTTCATATATATATATATATATATATATATATATATATATATATATATATATATATATATATATATATATATATATATATATATATATATACTCAACTTTAAGATTTGATAGGAGCTAGATGCAATAATGTCTACTGGGATGAAGCATGAAAATTATAACATTGAAGAAGACATTTTGCGTTACATGTAAATGAACCTTTCTGATTTGTTTCTGCATTGATGGGGGGTGAGTGCACTTGATGTCTGTGGCACTGGCAGAGCCTATTTCTTCTCCCATATCTCCTTCAAAATGCCGCAGGATACAAAATGTGGCTCTCTGATGGTAAAAACAGCTAGAGTGAGGGCCTGTAAAGCAGCTGCAGCAAGAGGTCAAAAGCAGTAATTTTTTCTATCCAGGCATAGTCAGATTTGACCCCCAAACTGTGAGGCCCTTCTCTCTACAGATTTGGACTATTTGAATAGTTGGCTTTCTATTCAAAAGATGACTTTCCGATGCTATTCTTGAGCAGCTGTTAATGTAATTACTCCACATACGGAAATACCAGGATGTCAGTGATTCCCTGGATTACAGAGCAAAGCAGCAAAGCATTGTCTTATGCACACCCAAACATATGAAGACACAGACAGACAGACACTCGTTCTTCTGTTGAAGTTTGCAAGTTGAAAGCATGCAGGGTTTTCTTTCCCTGGAAAGATAATTGTGATTTTGTCTTTTTTTTTTTTCATCTTCTTTTTTTTGTGTGTGTTAAGGGAGAGGAAGCTGCAGGGAATCAGCGGTTGTCAAAATCTAAGAAGTGATATTGTCATACCAGCCGGATGGCCGTCTGGTGTTTGTTTAAAAGGGGAGGGAAGAAAAAAACAGTCCAGGCGATTGAATCATATCTTCTTGCCAATACGTCCTTGCGTTCCCACCTCCATCATTACAGCAACATGTTTTATTTTCAGCAGTGCTGTTCTCAGTGACTCACATCCCAGAGCCATGTGCTGCTCAGTTAGGCCTCAGATGCCCTAAACACAGACCAAGTGATCATAAGAAATGCTCTTGTAATCCACCAGAGACTCTGCTTAGAATGTACTTAATTTATATACAATATTGCTGTAGTACAAATAATGTAATAAATAAGAACAATTCATTGTAATCAGTCTGAAAAGTCTTGTATCAGAGTGAAAAATGAGTATATTTCCACTACTTAAAAATATCTTTGTGTTTGTCTCCCTGTTCCCACAGGTAAATGGGATTTTCAGGCCTTCATCACAAGTTTTGATCTGGGAGAGCCTGTGGCTACTCTTCAGTTTCTCACCCAGAACTACAAAGACTAAAGGAGGCTCAGATGCCTAAAATGGAAGAAGAAGAATCTGTCAGCTGAAAAATATGAAAGCTTTCTCCTCACTTTTACTGTCTCAGAAGTCACTAAACAGCAGAAATTCTTCAAGCTTGCACAAGTGTGCCCTGTTTGCCGTAATCTTATCATTAAGTTAGAGAGAGATTTCCTCTTTGTGTTACACCAGCTGCTAGGTTTTGATCTTGCCCCGTTATCTTTGTCACGTGGTGCGGAGCAAAGGATTTGGGAGGCAGAATTTAGCTTTACCGGGGGGTTTCTTATTAGTTTCCGAACACTGTCGACTAGAGAAGGAAGACTGCCTGATATCACAACTCGGTGTGGAAAGAGTTGATACTAATTCAGGGGCGGAAACACGTCAGGGCCAAAAAAAGGAAGTGGGAGGTGAAACCAAGACCGCAACAGAACGGATGCCGCAGTGGAACTTGAACTAAAATACTCTACAGAGTGACAGGGCAGGGGAGGGGCCGCAGGGCTTGTCATGCTCTGAGTGAAGGGAACTTACTGTTTGTGTAATTGTTTATCATATTTCCATTGACCACTGGAAACAATGAGCTGCTTTCTTGCCCTTGATTGATTTTTCTGAAGTAAAAACTGCTGTGATCTAAATGTGTCCTTGAGTGTAACTTTGTGACAACAAACCTATTTTGAACTTTGCACAGTTCCATAAGAGACTCACCTGGTAAGTCTGTAGAGGATGGTGTGGGTAAACTTTTCAACCCTTTCACGAGGAGATACTTTTCAGACCTCGCACGTCTCTGCAGAAGGTGAGTCAGAGGAATATTGGTTTCTAACCAGCAACTCTCCTTTGGGAGAGGTTTGTATCAATACCCCAGATGTCTGGAAAAGGCTGGATTTACATCAGTGACTTTGATGTCCTGATGATCAATCTTTAGTTGGTGGTTTCATTGACCTTAATTTGGTGTCTCATCAGTGGGCTAGGCAGGAGTAGGTAATGGAGGTTTTTGTTCCTTTGGTGGTTAAGCCAGCCTTGGTAAACCCCTGTGTGCCCCCTCCATGAACTCTGCGAGATCATTGATCAACTTGTCCTGCATTTGCTTTGTTTGCTTCCCTGACTTAGCAGTCAAAGCAGCCGGGTACACAAACAAAAACAACCAAAACAGTGCGCATAAGAGAATCCATTGCCTTTGAATAAATGTTAAGTATCCGTCAGTTGGAAAATTACTCTTGACCTTGATTTACCATCTTATTTGACTTATGAAATCACATTTTTAACAATTGGCAAGTAGAGTATAATTCCACACTCATTGTGAAGCATGCCAAGTGGGAGAGCATTCTTCCAAAAACCACCTACTTGAATCCATCAGTACACCATTGAAATGCCAAGATTTGTACTTCCAAATACACTGTGCATTTTTTTCCCCCTCCTTTATATATCGGTGATATCCTGCCAAAACAGCTGGGTTTTGCCACTCAGCTTCCTTGAATGTGTTTATTTTTACTCCAAATGTCAGGGGAGTTGAAATATTATGATTAAGAAAAACTGACAGCTGTAGTTCATTGCTACACAGTATATTGCCATCTTTGAAAAGGAAAAAAAATAGCTTCTCACATCCCCTGATGATATGGGGAAGGCATTTAATATTTTCTTAATTTATTCAAACTTACATTAATTAAAAGGAATTTGTATAATCAATTCAATTGCCTAACCGCCACTGAGTGATCTAATATGCATGTTTACTCAAGTCTCCATTCTTCTTTTCTCTTTGCTGCAGAAGAAGTGCGGGAGGTTTATTTCACTGGAGATTTTCTGAAGTTCATCACTTGTTGTGAGCAGTGGCAAAATGAACTCGGCTTTGACATCTGTTCAATTCATGAAACAGTATGGTCTGCTGACCATTTTGCACATGTACTTACTTTACTTTTAACCTAACAGACTGGCATTGTCTTTCCATGAAATTCAGTGTGCTTTAGTGCACCTGGAGAGTTGAGGCCTGATTCTAAACAAAAGTTCACATAAATATCCAGGTTTTTAGGCACTATTGAACACTTGTTTATATTCACCAACGAGGAATCTGGAATTTTAAAATACACCTCTTGACCTCCTAAAGATTTTTTTTTTTTGCCAAGGTATCTGTGTTGGCCTTTCTTTCTGAATGCGCATTTGTATCCCTGCTATTAAGTATGAAGACAAAGCTCTACTACAGATGGCAGACTTAAATGGAGGCTAACTTAAATGGCTTTATGGATGATGTGTTAAAAATGAAGCTAAAAGCTTGCATATTATATTTTACAGTCTTCTCCCCTGAAACTGTGCAATGTCTAAGCATTAGACCATTCATCTTAGTGGTTTTACAAAACACTTTACAATGTGTTTTCCATTCACACATTCACACACCAGTGCCGAGTTACCATGCAAGGCACCGGCATGCCATGAGAAACAGCCCGGGGGTTCAGTCGAACAGGTACACTGGTTTGTGGATCGTGCCGGCAACACTGTAATTAATAGAAAATCTTCTCAACTACTGGAACTGCAGCTGGTTATGAGGTTAATAGCAGGTGATTCCATAAGTTTGAGTCTGTCCTTACTGCCCCATCCTTATCTGATAAGAATCTATATTAAGGGGCCAAGCATCAAAGCTGCATAGGAAAAAACTTTACTTTCACTTTTTTCTTTATTCTTTGTAAATAAATAAATCAAATTTGGCACACATATAGGGGATAATACCCTGATTCTTTTTACATTTTAAACATCTGAGACTTTGTGTAACTCTGTTGTCCCCAATAGTTTGAAGTTGGAAGGGCATTTAAACTATTGACTTTCTCTAAAAGATAGATGTAGCTTCCTTCTCAGAAAACTGAAGTCATTGCAGAAATGGCTTAAACCGGATTTCTGAATAATAGCCAGCAGAGGCAGCCCAGTTGTAAAGATGTCTTGGGTAAAACAATCTTCTGGCTTTTTTGTGACCTTAGTAAACAATGTTCTGATGAGTTTATGGACTCAAGCACTAGTTCCACATATTACTGAGTATAGCATGTTTATTTTGTACTTCACCATCACCAGTAGATTCAAAAAGGAGACTAAAAGAGGTGAGGTGGCCAGCAGCCAGCCTGTGATTGTGCAGTGTCCCTCAGTTTTTCAGTCAGATCCATGCATTGCTTCTTGCAACTGCTTTCAAAAAACAAAGATGGCAACAATGAACACCTTTAGCTTAGCTTGAGGCTTCTCAATTAGACTAACTCAAGGATGATGTAACTGTGTGACTGTGATTTAAGCATGTAACTTAATGAACCAAATGCCCAGTTTTTAAAAGTTAGGTAGCCTTTAATTCCACTGTTACACAGTGTTGCACGTCATCATGGAAAAATGTCACTCTAATGGGAAACCCTAGTGAAATGCTTTGCACACCTTTCAGGTTTCAGCATGCCCCAACTCAAGCCATCGTGTTTGCACCCTCTCATCGATTATTCATCGATTCTATCATGTTTTGTTGATAGAAGCACAGGTTGCACTGTAACAGTAGAAAAAAATAATAAAGGATGTAAAGTTACTGTTAGTGTAACTTTCCAGCTCCTTTAATAATAAGGAAAAACCACTTTAGCCATCCCCATTAAGCCTGGAAAAACAAAAATTATTTGACTGTACATCCATGGTGACTAGGAAGTTTCCCGCTTTGAAATAAGCCTGTGCTTCCATGGAATCCCTGTATGCAAAAGAGCCAGGACACTGCAGTCAAAGAGATCTAGACACTGACAAACAATGCAGGCCTGCCCCAGGTGACCCAGCTCACAGTCGAGGAAATAAGCCAGTGACAGGTAGGTGTTCCAGCTCAACTGTCCAACTTTCCAGCCACAGAGCCACACTGACACCTCCCCTTAGCGAGAGACAGTAGAGTACAGAAAGTCCTCAGTCACGCCTGATGGGATTCTGATTGATTTGCATCCATAAACATGATAGTTGAGGAAACCTTTCTCCATGGATCACTGCATTAATCAACCCATGCATCTTCATAGGATAAAGTAATATACGGCAATAACTCTGTAACAAATACTCATTTTAGAAACATTATTAAGAATAATCTTATCCTATTGGGTTTTCCTGTTAATAAAATACTTATAAAACCCCTAATAGTGCTTCAAGGGCAAGTTGATATTCTGCAGCTTTTATTTTCACCCCTAGCAAACAGATGACAAATTTAACTTGTGATGCCCTTTGACTTGGACTAGTGTACAAATCTTGTTACAGTGAGCAAACTGAGGGAATGAGTCAGTATTACGTGATGAAGCCAAAACAGAAAATCTATATTCCGCCTGTTATAAGAATGTTGCAATTTGAATCAAGTTTACTAGGATCACTGCAGTCTGTTTTACCGATCGAAGGTATCCTACAACAGCAGAATGAAGACACCCTGAGGGGACAGCCCACTGGTATGACAGACACTCGTAAAACACAGACACGAGCACATGGAGGACTTGGTAATGAGACATACGAGATCACTGGCTGATCTGTTTGTATAAGCCCCCTAAACACTGAGCATGATTCAGACTAATTCTCCCACACTGTTTACACTTCTGGTTCATTGAGGTACTATTAATTTCTCAGGTCTGAATATTCAAGTTCTGACATTTCATTCAGTATTTTCTGAGAATTTCGCACAGGCCTGTGTGCTTTATGTGGATACAGCAGCAATGGAAATGGATATTGTTCAATCAGTTTGAAACAAACCCTTCTTAAATCATCAAATAGGAGTGTGAACATTGAAAGCTGTGCGGTGATGATGTTTTTTTTGTTTGTTTTTTTTGTTTTTTAAACTTTTAGTGTAGTAAACAAAATTACATGGGGGGATTTTTAAAACATAAGATAACCGGTGCGTGTCTTTTTTTTTTTCACAAGTTGGCAAGTTGGTAAAAAGCGAACCATGACGCTTTGTCCACTGTCATCTCTTTAAACGTCTGTGGCTTCCGATCACTTTTCCACTACTACTTCACCCGGAATGTCCAAATACAGACATTTGGGGGCGGGGCCGGACACTGCCTTATTTGGAGTTTCCACTTAATCGGTCATTGAAGTTCCAAGTCGAAGCAAGCCTGTGGATTTGCAGAGCCCTTTGCAATATTTACAAACGATTACCTTCGCCAATTACTGCATTTGTGTGACAATGATGCTGCGTGAAAAGGAGCCAGTGTTCTGCAACAAGCGTGCAGGAAGGTACAAAGTAAGCACGTTCACCACGAGGAAAATGAGAGCATTTTTTAAGGGGAAAAAAACAAAAACCAGGCCTGGAAGTAAAGGCAACAACAATCCTTTCCACTATTTGGTTAGTTAGAGTAGAATGTTAGCAAACAACTTATGATAGTAAGTAGTGTACTGTCTCAGCAACAAGCCCCTAAAGCCACAACACACTCTTTTACTCACACACACACACACACACACACACACATGCATAACTAGCTCTCTGTGTGCCTGATAAATGCACATGAGGACTGACAATAAAGATAACATGCTGCTGAATCATTACAATGTTTCCACAAGGACGGGAACACAGGAGAGCCGCGGGTCTTCCTGAAGAAGGACACAGCTGGATGTGACATGTAGGTTTTAGTAAACTTTGTAGCTATCTGTCTGTCGGAGCCTTTTGCCTCCACTGTAGTTTCCACCGACTGACGCGCGGAGAGCCTGGCGCTAGGCGCCCATGTCCATATATGGTCATCTACGTCACACAAATGTTCCATCCCCCTATTTAATACAGGCAGACTGGAGTCCCCTATCTAGCTCCAATAGAGCAAGTAGAGCTGCTCTTGTGCAACCAACACCACCACCTCCTCCATTGATTCACAGACTTCAAATTCCCCCACAAGCAGCCCATCAGCTTCCACAGTGATCAGATTAATAACAACAATAGCCTGTGATCACACAGGGGGAGATAACCAGCGCTGCTCATCCTCCGCGGGATACTTGGATAGCTACAGCAACAGGATCCGTTCCTGCTCCTCTCTCCTTTTTTTTTTTTTTCACGCCCGATCCACACCTGTGTTTTCCACTTTGAGAACACCCGGTGTTTTTGTGTGACTGTCTGGGATACCTGCGCGTTGCCCTTTATAAATGTCGGACTGAATATAACTGCTATGACAGGGAAACTAGCGGACAAGATCCCTCTTACCATGAGCAGTTTAATAAACACGATCCCTGACAGTCTCTACCCAGAAGAGGACATCCCGACGTCTATGAATATTTTCACCAGTACGGAATCCATTAATCACTATTCACAGATGAACACAGGTAAGATTTTGATCTACTTTTGAGAGTGTGTGTGTGTTTTAATAAAAGTGGTTCAAACTGCGATGCGCGGCAACAGTTGTCTCGGGGCTTGAGAGCACCTGTTTGCGCTCGGGCTGTTGCGCACAAAGGCACAATACCGTAACCTACACTTTTTTGGGGTGGGGGTCTGGTGAACATTGCTCTCTTAACATTAGATAGACTACGCAATAAAATGACATCCAGCTGATTATGTGTTTTTTTTATTACTGTCGTTATTATAATTGCATTGTCCGTACAGTCGAGATGCCAGAATTTGAGACACAATCTAAAAACGTAGGGGAAAAAAACTTTTTAAAACATCGGCTGATATATTACATTTAAGTAGCTATACGTAGCTTAAAGTGCCTTTAATTCACTAAAGCTGAGGCGCGTTTGAGGAAAGGTTGTGAAAAAGGGCTAATTTGCGCAAAGTCCATTAAAAAACGCGCACGGCTCCTGACTGAATCTGAAAGCTTTACGCTGGAAAATGAGTTTAATTAGGCCTATGTGGTCAAACTACACTGTCACCGATTTGTTCATCTAATATCCCGCAAAGATGGGTCAACTACTTTAGACAATGACTCCCATTCACAACTCTATTAACATGTCAGGTTTTAGTAGGCGTGTGTGGCTGCTCCCCCCCTCCCCCCCATGTGAAACACGTTTAGACGTCAGGCCCGTGAACCTGCTTATATTCACTAAATGTCGAGGCCGGATATATTTATTGATTTATAGCTTAGTCTAGATAAAGCTAATTTATTTATATTTAACTCAGACGCCTACCTAAAGAAGACTTGTTGTTCGGCTCAGTGTCGTGGATTGGCATTAAATCTATCACTCACTGTACAGCTTTAACCCTCGGAGATGATGGGTCAACGAGCCACGAAAAATCAAAAATATTTAGTTTCACGTTTCCAGCTTTAATTTAGTGACTGTGATTCACCTGCTCCACGCAGAACTTCGTGCATGAATCTTTTATTATTATTATTATTTTTTAAATCTTCAGGTGATTTCTTCACAGATTAAAGCAATCCCTCAATTTGATTATAAACCGAAATATTTCCCCCTAAGTTATCTCAGAGGTGTGCGTTTGAATTATCCAAGCGCCACTTTTTTACACATAATATATCATTTTGTAATGTGGAATAAATATAAGCTTATGGCATACATGTGTCATATTATTTATTTTTTTTCTGTTAACACGGCAGTGAAATCTATTTTATGTAACCTTGGTCGGGGGATGTAAAAGAAAAAAACCCAGAATGAAACTTATAAGGAGAAAAAAGATGTAGCGGGTTACTGGAGTGTGTGTTGCTACTTTAAATGCCTCCTCTTGCTGAAATCCTCTCAGTAAACTGTAAACTGTATATTTATATTATGTCCTTTTGGTTTTGTTTTAATGTTTCTTTGCTATTTGGGGCACAAAAAAGAGTACGTTTTGAGCGTATCATGCTGTGATTTTACAGGTGAAGCAGGTGTGTGCTGTACTCTTCAGATCTGACCTACAAGAAAAGAGTGATGGCTTTATTTAATGCCCCTCATTCTGTTTAAATATCATATTACCCAAAATATCTCCAAAAGACTAAAGATTTAGAGTAAAAATTAATTAACATCAACTGAGATTTGTTTTCTAAATGTCACAGTAAAATCTAACTTCTAACTCCAAGTCTCCATGTGTTAAATGGCATCGTGCAATGCACACAATTTTTCTTTTCAGCCAAATTCCAGCAGGCTGTAATTACTGGGAGGGAATATATAAATGAAAAGAGACGTCTTTTTAAACTGCTGGTGAAGAGAGAATTCCATTCAAAAACAATGTCTCATATTTAATCAGGGTATTTGACCAGCACATATATGTGTATCCCATTGATCACATCTGCATTTGATGGTTTTTGAGGCATCTTTTGACAAAGCCAAATGTATGTGAGTGGCTGTGTATTTGGGGTGAAGTGTGAGTGACAGAAAATATCAAGGAAATTTGTGAAACGGGATAAGAAACACGCACATTTCCTCCCAGATGTTCTCAGTTGCATATGTGTTTTGAATCCTTGAGCGTGATGGATGTGGCGTCTGCCTTATAATCCTCCCTGCTGTAAAGAAATCAAATCTTGCCATTCAGTTTGGCTGTCCTCCTGAGGGACACAATGACTGGATCAAAGGGGGTGTTTAGGTCTTGATTTATGAGAGCTTGTGGGATCTGAGAGAGAGAGAGAGCGAGAGAGACACCCTTCTCTCAGATGCAGCAGTCAGTCACTTAACTTACAGGTCTGACAGCGTTCACATTTCTTTATGAACTCTATGGGACTTCTTTCATTTTTCATCGTTTGTTGTCTATTACACAGGTACGCATAACATCTGAATTTCAGGCAAATCAAGGACTGCCACTTAAAGTTCATGTAGCCAAGTTTTTCACAACTTGTGCCATATTATCACTTTCACAGGCTTTTTCTTCTCAAATGATTGCATTTCATATTCACATAAGAGCCATCACATGGATGATTTATTCATGTTCTGTGTTTTTATTTGCTTTCATCTAGATAATATCATGGATCTGGGCATGGGAAGCGAGAAAGCAACCTCAGAGATTCAGTATGGATCAAGCTTCCAGTCCAACCGAAGCGGGCAGACTGTCACCTACTTGGGGAAGTTTGCCTTTGACACTCCTCCTTCTGGTGGCATTGGTGGTTCCGGCTGGTGCTCTGATAACAATATCATCAGTCTTGTCAGTGCAGGAATCCTCGGTGTTTCTCCATCACCCGGCACAGTAACAACGCAGACATCATCCTCCGCAGCAAGCATGGGCGGACAGACGTCAGACATGGAGCAGGTATATGGTCCACCACTGCCTGCCTATTCCACCTGTAGTGACCTGTACCAGGATCAGGTCTCCTTTCATCACAGCCCTGCCACCAGCACACCTCTAGCCTACCCAGGCAATGACTATCACTCCACATCCAAAGCCTCCATGGATGGCAGTCTTTTCTCCATGATCCCTGACTACAACCTTTTCCACCATCAAGGGGAGGTCGGTGTGATGGAGCACAAGCCATTTCAGACCATGGACCCCATCCGAGTCAACCCTCCACCTATCACACCCCTGGAGACCATCAGAGCATTCAAAGACAAGCAGCAAATTCACCCAGGTTTCATCGGCGGGCAGCAGCACCCACCTCAACACCACCCCCCACCACAGACTCTCACACTCAAACCCATCCGACCACGGAAGTACCCCAACCGTCCCAGCAAAACCCCAGTCCACGAGCGGCCGCACGCCTGTCCAGCAGAGAATTGTGACAGACGCTTCTCGCGCTCAGACGAGCTCACACGTCACCTTCGCATCCATACAGGTCACAAACCCTTCCAGTGCCGAATATGCATGCGCTCCTTCAGCAGGAGTGACCACCTGACCACACACATTCGCACACACACAGGTGAGAAACCCTTCTCCTGTGAGTTCTGTGGACGCAAGTTTGCCAGAAGCGACGAGCGAAAGAGACATGCAAAGGTGCACCTGAAACAGAAGGACAAGAAGCCAGCTGACAAGAACAGTGGGGCAGCTGGGAGCCACAGCTCGCCACCCAGCTCCTGTGGGGGGCCAACTGTGGGAACATCATGACCATCACTACGTGCACTTGGACTGGACCCTCACCACACACAATAAAGAGACGTAGGAAGAAGGGATCACGTCCGCTATGAGATAAATAGGTGACTCTTTTCCTCTCTTTTTACACCCCTGCTCTTTTCAGTTCCTTCTATTTTGAGATGGATGCCTTTAGTTTAAGTAAGAGGGGAAAGGCTGCTACGCCCTTCTCTTTCAAGCAACTCAGAGCCTCAGCTACTGTAACACAGTGCCAACATAAAGAAGGGCACCTTGTCACATTCTGTGTATCTATAGGTTTTGGAGTGGATACACTTTTGTAAATTTGAATGAAATTTTCTAAATTGGAAGGAAGCCAGAATCCACAATAGGGGTCGAAAACAGACAGAATTCTAAGGGAGATAAGGAGCGAGTCGTCTGGGATGTATGCATTAATTTTATTAGGCTGTTTAAAAGTGCAATTGGTTACATTTGTGTACCGTCATGGAAACCTTATTAGTGGCACTTGACTGTCTTTTTGTTGTTTTTGTTAAGGTGTAGTGTTTTTTTTTTTTATATTATTATTTTTTCTTTTTCTCTTTGAATGTTGTTTTCTCAAAGGAATGTGCCAAATGTATTGTGGTGATGCAGCCAACCTTGTTCTTTTTATTGTGCCTGACATTTGCCAAACATAACAGTGGTATCAGCTTAGCACAAATGTTGAGTTAAAGGAAAGATCAGATTCATCAACCACACACCAGATTCAGATTTACCTGCACAATGGAATCAACTCTAGAGAATGATGTCTTGTCCTGTTACATGTGCACACACGCCTGCAGCAATCGATGCCTTTGCCAATACTTATTTATTTGTAGTCACTGTGAGACACTGTGTATTTGAGGGTTTCTTTGCCTTTTTTTTTTTTGCCTTTTTATATGGTAGCTTTATGTGGCGTTACCAGATATAATTTCTATTGCTTTTTATTTTTTAAGCTCACCAGTACTCTTCATTTCTCAGTTTTCTTGAGTTCTGCAATTATATGCAATATAGTCATGACAAATCCCACCAACCTAAAAATCGATTTAACTAAGAGCACAGTTAGACAATAAACACTGGGTTGCAAACCAGCAGTATATGAAAGCAGAGCTGATTAAGGATAATAATGACAGAGGCCGCTTCTCTGTGATTCTTGGAGTAGAAACTAAACTAAACTGCTTGGTTTTAAGTCATCAAATGATGAGCAGTATCTGGTAAGAGAGAAAGAGAAATATCCAAATCCATGTTTACATCTTTTCTAATACAGAGAGACTGAGCTGTAAACTAACATGATTTTGTTTTTTGTTTTGTTTTTGTACAGAATACAAATATGTATGCAGGTAGCTACAGTAGAAGTTTCACTTTTGTACTCAATTGTCAAATGCACCATAATTCAGTATTGAATCGTGCATAAAATTTATGTGCATGCCTTCATGCACACTATGTAAATACAAATGTCTGCATAAACAAGAATTTTCAATTGACTGAATGCTTGTGCAGAATGTGTCTTAAAGCTTTTAGTAATGTAGTTATAATACAGAATATTTTGTTGTCATAGGTGATTGCAAAAAAAAAAAAGATTTTTTTTTTTTTTGGAGTACTACAGTAGTGCCAAATATGGTGTGCTATCTCCCATTAAAAAGAATAATAGCATCTGCACCATGTGTATGCTTTAAAGTGGAAACTGGTTTAAGGAAGCACTAATGTGTTCTCTGAATAAATGACAAGATTTTTTACATATTGTGTATCTCCATTATAGCAATATCGGTTATCTTAATTAGCACATCTTCCCCACTGTATAAAAAAAGCCACTGGTCGTTCTAGGATAGATGTTCTCCCAAATGATTGGATCATTTTTTTGGAAGTACATTACAGTGCAGTGCAAATCATTTTCCCAAATGACTCTTTAGTTAAATTACTTAGGTTTGTGCTTACAGCAGGAAACACCTTTTATGGTTCAAGGACATATTTTGTAATATTTACTATGTTATAATGATGACAAATATTGTGACAATAACCACATTTGATAATAGCGTTTTTCTTTACTTATGGAAAGCAGCAAAGGTTGCCCCCCCTTCCCTCCAAAGCTGTGTTATGATTATCTGGAGCAGATGCCAAACTTCCTAACTGAGATACTAATATGAAATTTTTATCCAGTACAATAAATGTATGATACTTTGGGGCAAAGCCAATGAAACATGTTAAAAAATAAGACTAAGGAATAAATAAATAGCTGTCAGGGCTAAAAAAAAAAAGCTCACACATCAAACATAACAGTAATGGATTCAGCAAACAGAACAAGAGTTAAAGAAATATTTGTGGAGTAATAACCTTGTCCATGTGATAGCATAATTCAGATTTTATATTGTTCTCAAACACCGGTCCTCCCTTTAAAAGAAACATGCTTCCTGCTACTCTGCTTGACAATATTTCTAGTTATTAGCCGTGCACTACTCGACTGATAATGAGTAGGACTTATGTGAGGCAGAGAATTTATATGAACAACGTTGGCAGCTGGAAAACAAAATGTCGAAGTGGTCAGCAGACACAGCAATCAGGCTTAAAGAGAATATGAACTGGCAAATGCAAAGACCAACAATAAGGTTCAGAAAAGCAGTGCCACAGAGAGCACAGTGCATACAGACATGAGCTTCCAAGTCCATACTTTCCCTTTCCTGTTACAGTTTTCACTGCTAAGCTTTCTGGCAAGTGTCCACTTATTTTCCAATTAATTTGGCCTCAGAGAGTCTTTTCTCAACTCATCTACGTGGTTACACGAACAGATCTCCTTGCACTTTTTGAGACAGTCTAAAGGCTCACACAGCCCTGTGCCATCTCATTGTAATTCAGTGGTTTTGTATCACAGAGATACATAATTCTATTGCATGAATGGACATCAGCTAACGATTTTTTTTTGTGATCTAACTAATGTCACAAACAAACTCCTGAAACACATTTTATTTTTCCTGATTGACACGTTACATAACCCCACCTTATCTGTATTCCCACATTATTGGCTTTATAATAACATCTCAACAACTCATTTTCACACATTACATTGGATTTTTAGTGATGGTGTTTAATGTAGGTTGTCACATACATCCATATGGTGCCAGCACATAAGAAAAATGAATAAATAAATAATATAATATATATATATATATATATATATATATATATATATATATATATATATATATATATATATATATATATATATATATATATATATATATATATATGAGAGACACATGAGGTAATGAAAAGAGATAAAATATTTATCTTTGATGCTTATCGAGAATAATTCAGTATTAGATTGTGGATTATTTTAAATTTATTTGAGCCAAAGTTATGCTCTCCTCCAACAGAAAAACTGTGTTTATGATGCTTCTTGTTAAAGACTGACGTAGAGTAAGGCGGAGACTGCACCAAACTACATCCACGTCTAAACAAAGCTACGCCATTACAACTGCAAAGTCAATATTTTAGCAGTCTTACTGTGTCTGTCAGTTTTGTTTTGTGACCATTTTACAGCAAACAGAAAGACTAGGTGAAATTTCCCTCCCATCGTCCCACTCCCTTATTGTAATATGGCAATTGAACAACAATAGAGCCTGCTGTGTGTTCTTCTGAACAATAATCTGATAAGGTGTGAATGATATGATACAGATATACATCATTCAAGTGTTAAACTTAGAACCCCCCCCAATCTTAATAATGCTTTCCCAAGAATATTTTTGTTTATTTATTTATTTATTTTTAATGTTCTGTTGTCCAATAGTGGATGGCTGAAAGCTCTGAAATTGGAATTTGCCTCATCCTCTGCTCCGTGTTGGACCTGAGCCAACATCAGCGGCCATCTTTGTGCCAAACTGGGTTGCAGGGTTGGCTGATCAAAAACAATACATGGTGAGAACTCCACGGGAGCAACAAATCATAAATGTGACCTCCCTCTGCTTGCAACTGAAGGCAGCCTTGTGCTAATGTTTGTGTGTAATTGTTTTATTTAGTGTCCGTAAAGCTGGGCTCTGGGCAAAGCCCTAAGTTTGGGCTCATTCATGACATTTAATAACTGTAGGATTTTTAAAAAAAAAAAAAAGAAAAAAGAAAAAAAAGAAAAGGAAAAGAAAGAAAAGAAAAGAAAAGAAAAAACAAACAACAACAACAAAAAAGAAAAACAAAAAACTGATGTTTGAAGAGATCTCAATAATGTGTAGATATTATAGGTAACTCACGTCATCTTATGGACTACAGGGTGGCTTCAGGGATTTTGTGGTCTTCAGCAGTGACACTGGTGTTCAGATGGAGTCAATACTCACTGTTTTCTGTTGTGTTGTGTTTCCTTTCATTACAAGTATCCTCATGTTTGCATGTGCACGGAAATGTTCCAAAGTGCTACCCTCAGACGCTGTAGTGGGTGGCGCTCATTTTCTTTATTATGCATGATAATAAAAAAGTCTCATTGGGTGAAATGGGATAAACCTAACAACAATGCAAGACAGACAATTGGAAACACACACTGGGATAACTGTTCTGTTGGCTTTTTTGTTCAAGAAAAACAAGGGGTCTTGTTTAAAATGTTGTGGATGTCTTTAGCCTATTTCATGTTTTATTACCTTATAATAAGGTCCTTTTATGATGAGCTGAATATTGAAATGAATTTTACTATATCCTTGTGATGGGGAGATGTGCTCCCCTGTTTACCTGGCACTTCAGTTTGTTGTAATGCAATTGTTTTGTTATTTCTATGTATAAGTACTTGAATAAAGAAAAATATAACTTGCCTTCAGTTTACTTGGGTCTCAAAAGAACAAAAAGCTGCGACGATTGAGTCTGCTATTATTATATTAGCGCTTAATAGTGAGTTTTTTTCTCTCTCGTTATGTTAGTTTCCCATAAAACTTCCTTAGAGGAAGCAGACGCGGCTAAGCTCCGGACTTCCTGTTCAGAGCTCGGCTGCTGAGTGGTAGAGAGAAGTGATACTCGGAAGATAGTAAAACTACCCAATGAAACCGGAGTAAAAATTCACTCAAAATGAGCTGGTATGTATTTTGACTCCATTGTTAAGAATAAAATATAGCTGGAAAGGATCCATTCATGATCATTTTAGGACTGATTTGTCGACCGGGCTCGGGCTATAATCTGTAAGCGTTCACAGACTCCACAGTGTGACTGTAATTAGCGTTAGCGTGTTAAATCAAGTTTTTCACGAATATAAACATATTCTAGTGACCTTTCTGTGAGACTAGTTTGCCCCAAAATGTTTTCTGTAAAATATTTGCTCGCAAAGGTGCAGTTGTTAGAGACAGCTGGGAGTTAACTTCGTGGGGGGAAAAGGGATCGACAAAGTCGTGTAGTAGCTACTTGTACAGTATCTGTTAGCTAGCAGTTTGTTCGGCTGGTTGCTGTAAAATTAGACTAAAAAAGGAGACCTGACTGCCTCTGAACTTAAGGCTTCCTGTTTATGTTGTTTAATAAAAGCTAGGTTGTGCCTTTTACGAAACATGGAGACTTCGTGTAGCCCGTTGTCAGGTCAGAGGGGTTGACGGTGGAGACATTTAAAGGGATTTAAACGTCAGTTGACAGCAGTCAGCTGTTACTTAGCTGGTGTGTTGATACGTGTTCTGGTGCTCGTTATTTGTGAACTTCTATGCGATGATAATGGTGTGTCGTTTTCATGTATGTATGTCTTGTTTCTGTGTGTTTAATAGCTTTGCTTATATTGACAAATAGGCTGTAGTCAAAAGGAATTACCAGGCATTACAATGCATTTTTGTACCTACTCAGTGTTCTACATTATAATCAGTCTTTACTGGCCACTTAAAATATCTTTGTCGAACTGCTGTTCCAGTTTCTGCTTCCACCTTGGCCAGATCTCTCTTGAAATATACATTTTTAATGTGAGTGAGAAACAAAATCCAAAACAAGATGATCAACCCACATGCTTGAAGCTAAACTCCTTTATTTAAAAGTAATTTCATAACAGTGACATGGTGGCAGATCACTTATTTAAAAGGTTATATTTTGTTGAATGTTAATATGGGTGCCGAGTCACCTACTAATGTTACAATTACATTATATTTGCATAACCATTTAATATTAACCATTGGAAACATTTTAACATGTGGAACAAAGTTGATTTCACAACGGCAGTACCAGCTTTCTCAAACAAAATGGTAATGTGCATTTCAGGATAATGTAAAAAGGGTAATACTTTGGATGTTGTGACAGTGAGTTGAAACTTACTCAGTTTGAATTCTTTGAACAGATGTGGATGACAGTCTTTTCAGTGTGTCGCTAAATTAGAAGTATTTCCCCCTTTGATCCAAAAAAACATGCTAACATCGTTTACATATTGCCTTTTGTTTGAGCTTGAGTCTACAAAATTCAAAAGCAAAATAATGCTAAGCTGCAAACCTACCTGATCTGCCAAGTCTGTAAACCCTTTCTGTCACTGCCACACAGTCACTTGACTCTCCAGTGCTCCCCCCACTGATCCCTTTTAACATAGGTTTTTCCATTTTTATGTCTAAGAATAACTAGACCTATTTTAGATCAAAACATTAGATGGACAGTGTTTGTTTAATATGTTTCCCACAGAATCCTAAAGGAGCTCTGCATGACTTTCAGAAAAATGTTATTACTACATTATTATTTACGCTCACCATTCATAATGTTAGCTGATAAAAGTAAACAGAAAATGTTCAGCCAAGGCCCCAGTCATACAGACCTAAACACTGGTTGGTGACCATCTAGCAACCACTCGTCATGAGAGAAAAATATGTGTTCCCTAGCCAGTTGATGAGTGGTTGCTGGGAGAGGCTGTAAAATCAACTGCTAGCCCCCCTGGCAACCACAAATTGCTAGGGAAGAATGTATTTTCCCAACTGGTTGGGGAATGGTTGCTGGGGTTTGCTGGCAGGTGAAACTGGCTGCAAAGAGTTATAGAGCACTGTACTTAAAACCTGTTTGCAATTGCTTTGGGTACTAGTAGGTGGTCGCTGTTGCCTGTCAGCAAACACTTGCCAGCTACTCTCCGAGCAGTAGTGAAACTCTGAAAAGTGTGTCACGAGACAGAAACAGAAACCGTTTCCTTTAATAGAAAAATTGTGCCTTTTGAAATGTGTTGGCCGAAGTGGTGAGGCACAGCTTTTACTTTGAAGATGAACGCTCCTCGTTTCCTGATTGTGTTACTCTTTCCCAAGTTTTACTACCTCACTGCGAGCAGTTAGTGATTGTTTGCAGACAAGTCGGAGTCTTTCATACAGATTACAGGCAGCTGCAGCAATCTGCTAGCAACCAAAGCAATCACAACTAGGTTTTAGTGCAGCACCTTTGCCACTAATTTCACATAGCAATTTGCCAATCAGATAGGATTACATTTTACATACATTTTTCTCTACCAAATGGAGGTGGCCAGGGGCTCACCAAAAGTTCTCTACATGACTGAGGCCTAAGTTACCAGATCAGCCTTGAGCGTTTGATAATGGGCACAAACTCTGCATGATATCTGAAGCAGGTAACAGCTAGTCTCCTATAATTTGCATCCTTGCTAACTTTGTAGCAAGCAAAATACTCTTTGAAGCCACCTCAATTTTTTGTTTTGTTGTGGATATGTGGAGTCTATTATGCACTGAGCCGGTCAGGTGTTGATGATGGTTATGAGTGGATTCCATTTCTGACCTACCCTTAGCTTGTGTTGCTCACTGTTGACACTGGAAGTGGAAGAGCGGTATTGAAGCAACGCACTCAGGAGCAAGCATAAACATCACATTCATTGGATTTTAGTGCAGAATTTGTTTCAAGACCTTCATGTAGAAGTCACTCTACAGGCTGTCAGGGAAGAACTCATTTTTATAAGTTACATTATAATCTATTAAAATATCAGTAATTAAGAATATTAATGTAAATGCCAGATAATTAATCCGGTCTTTGTAATATTGTGGCCAATACTTTGTGGCCAGAAGGATAGCTTCCCTTCATCCTCTAATCAGAGTTATAGACCAGTGCTGAAACCAGATGTGACATAAGAGACAGGACATGTCTAACTTGTGGCCCCTACAAAAATTTTACGTTACCCTCACCATCATTTTAACATTCATTTTGATATGTTTGTCTAAATGGCATACACTTATTGGCACTCCACTAAAATGCTTTGGTGCTGCACGTACGCCTTTTTGATTATGTGGTCAGTGGAGGTGGACTTACTTTTGCAATATACTTAAGTTCACAACTGTTGCAATCTCTCTGTTTAGCATATTCTACATTTTATGCTACTTAAGATCTGTCTATATATACAGGCTTTTTTGTTAACAGATATTCAGATGATAGCCATACAAGTCCTTAATTGTATGGGACATTTTACACATTTAAAATGAAATTTGCATAATTCATGTCTTGTCTCTCACAATTCATGAATGTAGTTCAAGAGGAAATGAGAAGATAACTTTTTCAGTACACTAATGACATGTATTCATTTGTAATACATTACACGTTCTTAGTGTCATTTTCACGCAGGACTGTATGTAACCAGGATAGCGTCACTCAGTTCAGTCATTTGGTCAATGGCTGGCAAACAACACATCTACAAGCACGCACCGCCAACCACAAGGTCAAGAGTGGGGTGCTCGCCCAGTGAAAAGAGTCCTTCATGGGCTCTGCTGACTGATGCATTCCAGCAGGGCCTGCACACTTGGTTCTGTGACGTGAGAGGTTTGACTTCAGGGTCATCATCAGAACAATTCCACTTCCCAGCATCTTCAACTAACTCTCTGTGCTCCATGGAATATCTGAGGTCAAATGATGCACTATCCTTCTAATGGTGTACACATTTGCAGTTTTAGTGAAAAGCCAGTGGTTACTCCACTCGGTGCATAATGTGTCCAGAATCAAGAAGAATGCTATGTCTTTGTTCTTGCCTACGTGCTTAGTTGATGGCTGTGACGTATATCCTATTGCACCAAAGATTAGATAGCTCAATAAATCCAAGATGACCAACTTGTTTATAATGGCTGCATGTGTAAAACAGCCGTTTTTAAATGCGTCTAGGGCAAAGAATGGACAAGCTTTCCTGGTAGTGATTTTAGTTATTTAGTTAAATCCGTGTTATCACATAATTATATGTACATGTGTTTTGCATAGTTACAAAACCTGTCACTTCAGCTTGAAGCTAAAGGCCCAACTGGCAAGTCTCTGCATCCTGTCTGATTTTTACTTTAAAAGTTCTTACCAGAAGTGGGATTTTGAATCTCTATCGTTTTGATGCTTCTTTGAGGATGATGGCTCGCCATGCTGTCTTCTACTCACAAAATATATTACACCTCCAGCAATACGTAACTGAACGAAGTAGGTTACATAACATC